>JAOTAV010051643.1:0-16129 GCA_026546445.1 Cyclargus thomasi
AGAGATCCGATATTAATTGTGACGTCAAATTCCATAAGCTGCATACAAAGTTCATACTAAATTACGTTTTAAGAGAAGATGGGTAGAAAACTTACATCGGTAATATCTTACTTATTTCTCAACAGAATTCAGAGATTTTTTGTGATTTTGAATATCTTTAGGCCCACTATCATAATAAATTTTGTTTTACACGCATATTCCCTATTAAGCGAATAGTTTCGGAGATATTACAGGTTTAAAATATAGGGACATCGCGGTTGCGGCGGTACCGGCTGGCCGCGGTGCGTGCCTATGTCTATAAATGGCGCGACAAAACGCGCGTCTTTCTCATAGGACTTTGGTAGTTACTAATTAAATATTTCCACTTTTGCGTATGATGATTATATGGTAAATTATCAATACATTAGAAGATTAGGAAGACGACGTCGTTCGAACATATGTAGGTTCGAATATAGACATAGTACAGTGAATGCGTGAAGAGCACGTTCAGCAAGAGATGAAGAAACGTCAATGGAACGTGACGCTCGCCTGAGCCAGTTGCCGGATAGAAACCGAGCTCAGAGAGAGAGAGAGAGAGAATCCTCAGTGGAGCGGGAGGCCCGGCTTAGTCGGCTTCGCGCTTTTTTTGATTGTATATGAATTTTGATATTTCAAAGATAGCAGGAAATCTGCACAATGTAGGGAAATAGGATTTTTTTTACATCGAATTAACGCGTGCGAAGCCGCAGGCAAAAGCTAGTACATAATATAATAGAGATTTGTAGATTACAAAATAAAAAAAATAGTGTAATTACAACGTTTTATTGAAAATGATTAGAAAATTAACAAAATATTTTTATGATCTACATTAATACATACAATTAGTAAGTCAGATTTGGAAAAAAATATTTTGTAATAATCATTATTCTAAGCAAAGTGTGTTTCACATAATAGATCTTGTTACCTTGCTAGATTCAATTCTATAGTATAAATACACTATACGAAGTCTTTTTGGCTAGGCTGTTTAAATATTAGTCACGTCAAATTTTTAAAACAAAAATTAGTTTACGGGCTATAAGGACATAGGATACTTTTTATCATGAAAACTGTACAGCTCCCTCGCGATATACGAATTTTCCAAAGTTCCGGGCGTCGTGTAGTTACACCATATTTTTTGAGAAGTTTTGACAAATAATCCAATCAGTATTGAAGTACACAGAGTTATCATGTATGTGTTAATTTCGTGGGCTCGATATGTAAATGTTTCATTGAATCATAAAAATATTTATCTAAAAAATGGCAAGAAAACATTGAAATAAAGTAGGGCAGACTTTTATTAGCAATTCATAAAGTTATTCAAATAAAATCTCAATATTGATTATAGTCAGGTACTAAATCAATGGATTCTACATGCCTAAGGCATTCATTATTCAAACCATATGGTTCAAGCAATTTTAAATTACAATACATATTATAATGCAATAATTGCCTTATAAAACTTTTACCCAAGTTCTTTGTCTCATGATACAAATAGGACCCATTGAAATATTAAAAATGTATAGTTAAAAAATGTATGGATCTTAAAAGTCGTAAGAAAAGATGCTGGTAATCAGCATAAATCAGCATTTCTGTCTAAAACAAAGTTAATTTGATTACTATTATGTTTTTGTTTTATACCTACTAGAAAATAGTTCCAAAGTGCGGATTTCCAGCGAGCATTTCCGGCAAGTTTGGCAGGCGCACAAATAAAAATTTCAAGATAATGTTTGGATGATTAAAAATATACTTTTTATATGGGTACAGTTTGATTTTAAATTAGCAATACTATGCTATAAAATTTGTAAATAATTTTAAAAACAAAATATAACGAAAAAACGAGATTAAAGATTTATTTTGTGTGATTGATCGTATTTGCTGACTGTAATCCTCGAAAATACTATATATTTTAATCAGCAAGAACTTTTGGCTAACTATACTTCAAGTTCGGAAGTGTTTTTGGAAATCATCGCCATTAAGCATTTACTATATATTATTGCATTTAAACTAGTCTTCAATTGAGTTTTTATTTTTAAATGTTACAATAATATTACGACAAAAACATTTAACTAAATTAAAGCAAAAAATTGTGACATTATTCACACAATAATTACTAAACTACTAAAAATGTTTTATACATTTTATACCTATACAAAGTGATTTTTAAATTTATAGCATGTTTTTTATAAATAGAAAATAATTTGTAAGCTACACAACAAAAATACCACATTCTGATTAGGCCAATATTTGATGATAATATTAATAGGGTAAGATTTTATTATTTTTATGTAATTATATACTTCTTGTCAATATTTTATATTTAAAAATGTAGCAATGTTTCTTAACAAAGCACGCAAATATATAATGACCATCTAACATAACTTAAAAAAGTAATAATGACTGTTAGATTTTAATACCAAACTGGAATACTATTGAAGTTGTAATGTAATACTGTAAAAATAATATATTAAAAACGAAATTTTGCTAACAGTGATTAAAAATATTCCAAAATACATATCTTTGTTAGTAAAAGTTAATCTTATAAAATATTTTTTACCAAGAAGTTACTTTTTATCAAATATTTTATCATGCAAAACAGCAACTTTGTTACACACAATATTTAGTAGAAAAGCAGACTACACATTTTGCATTGATTAAATTTGAGATGTAAAAACTTCTTAAAACTAGGAGATTAGAATCTGTTTTACATTGGGGTTTGAATATATTTTTTATAGAGAGCAAGCTTTTAACAGCTGCATGATGGTTCTTCAGCTGGTTCAGGGTTCGAGATTTTGAAGCTGTTGTGATCTAAAGTCTGTAATTCGATCCTTGATCGATTGGACTCTACTAACTGGATTGCTATATCAGAAAACATATCTTCCAGACCTTTACCAGTTTTGCAAGAAGTTCTGTATGTACAGCTTATGAGATTGTGACATTGTTCACTGAAAAAAGCAAAGAAATTAATACCAAAAAAGGTGAGGATATTATAACAGCATATAAAAAAAATATTATTACCAGAATGCTTCTATATCTGAATCTGTGACTTGAGGACATGATCCTTCTAAATCTGATTTATTTCCACAAAGAAATATCTTAGCATTCTCAGCATATGTGACAATGTCTAGAAGATGCTGGCTTAGGACATGAAATGATGAAGAATTATCCAAAGAAAACACTAAAATTGCCGCTTCTGCAAATTTATAGTAACTTGAGGTTACTGATGCGATCCTCTCCATGCCGCCAGTGTCCCATAGCTGCAACTAAGTAGTCAGCACGTTTAATAACATCCACTTAACACCGAGATAATCTCATAATTAAATTACTCTAATTACTTTACCTTGACTTCTTTGTCACCAACACGATAAATTTTTTCAAAATGATCGAGGCCTAAGGTAGATTTTCGGTCGCAGTTAGGAAGAAAGGTGTTGTTGATGAATCTTCGAAAGATTGAACTTTTTCCCACACCATATTCGCCGCATAAAATAACTTTTAGCACAGGTGTTTTAACCACTGCCATGGTTTTGGTACCTTTTTGATCTAGTTTTAATTGAGTTTCACATTTATCATTTCATTATAAATACTATGCTTGTTCAACTAATCTATTGATATTATTTGCAATATTAATACCGGGAACATAAAATATTTTTTTTATTGTTATTTCCGTAAAGTTCGCATTGCCGTTTCGCTGATTACATATTTTGACATCTGCCAAAATCTCAACTCGCGGATGTCAAAATAATATGAAGTTGGCAGTAGTTTTTTTTAAGTAAAGAGCCTCTGGCAATGCTCTGGCGTCAAAAACATGCCCATTCAAATTCATTTTTGAATCCTGCTTAGTACTATCACCAGACAAAAACGGACTTTGTAAAGAAAAGTTATTTTAAGTTTTACATATAGTTATAAAGAATATGAAATAAAATATTTTGTGATACCTACTGCTGGAAACTCCATGGGGAGAACAAATCAAATGAAGAAGGAGAATACCAATAGCACACTAAAAATGTAAAAATGTCAATCGGCTGTAATTGACAAAAGGCAAACGTAAACAATAATTTTTCGATATTAATTATTGTCTGTTTAAAAATATATCAAAGCCGATATTTAAAATTTATATTAATTGACAATTAAAGCTAAATACACAAAGTAGTATCTTATACTAGTACTACGCTGTTAATTGTGTCATTAAACTTGAGTGTTATATAGTATGTAATCATTTTGTTTCTAAAACCAAAAACAAAACCTTTGAAAGTATGGAAGCTATGGATTACCAAACATCACATTTAGCGGCCGCTTTAATGTCGGGAAGTAGTAGCAATAACAATAGTTCCCCAACAGAAGTATCTGAAAACACTGCCTCGGCACAAGTCAGCCAGCCTGCTAAAGACGAAAGTAAGAACAATGCACCCTGTGAAACTCCCAAAGAATCTCAATATGAAATGAAGGAAGAAATTGCAAGTGGGGATGAGTTCACTGATGAGGTATTTTATTTTTGATTAAGAAAAGTTATATACTTGTGATAAGTTGGGAGTGGTATTACTAATCATAAGTTGCACTGAATAATATAACATTGAAAGTCTATGCAAAGACGAAAAGGACGTAAATAGTTTTAGCGTTTAGAGGATCAATGGCAGTCAATAGAGGTTGAAAGCTATATATGTAAAGGGTCTGATGGGAAGGAGCAAATTTTGTTTTTTACCTGTAGAGGTTTTTATGTACAAACAATAATTTCAGGAATCTGAAGCTCAACCAGGAGGGAAATCTTTACCTGGTCGGGGTGTGACACTTCAAATGCTATTGGATGAAAAGATGTTGGAACCAGGCAATGCCGCTATGACCATAGAATATTTAGTTAGTATACAATAATTATTATATATAAAGACTGTATAGTTTTAATTTTTTCTTTAAATAACTAAGTTGTCTGAAAGTCTGTTAGCAGTAAAACTGCTTAGTTCCTATTGCCAATACAAAGTATTATTATTGATAAATGTTATTTTTGATCATGTAAAAAAAAATTGTTCACTAGAAAAACTCTAGTCAAATCTGTTTCTGTCTACCTCTGTATCAAGGCTATCTGATATTAAAACCATGTTTTATTCTAGGGGCAAAAGTTTGTTGGTGATTTACAAGCTGATGGTAAAATAAAATCACACGAAACAGAAACGATTTTCTGCTCTCCATCAGCTTGGGCTATTCATTGCAAGAGGATTATCAACCCTGACAAGAGATCAGGCTGTGGATGGGCCTCAGTGAAGTATAGAGGCAAGAAATTAGACACCATTAAAGCTACATATTTGAGAAAGAAACAAATACAGAGGGAGACAGCACACACTGATGGTAATTTATTAAATATTAGCTGTTCCTGTTTTTGGAACATTTTTTGATAACTGCTCGGCTCCAATTAGTTTAAGTAGCATCATGTTTTATAGCCTACAGCTTTAAATCATAAATGAACTAACCAACATAAAAAGAATTTATCAATTCCAGCCAGTAGTAATGTTAATTTAAGTTAGTGTAGTATTATTTTCTCATAAAGGCCGACAACGCACTTGCGACTCTTCGGATGTCGCGAGTGTCGATGGGCGATTTGTTGCGTGGCAGCAAAGGCATGCTATCTAAGACAGATTTTTATTGAAGGGAACGAAAATGTGAAAAGTGGCCAATAGGATACAAGTTGTGATCCTTCACTTCACTATTGTTTAGTTCAATATCATGCGGTTTTTTCACCGTTATACCTAAGCTATGATTGCTGGCTTATGGGTAAGACTGAGTTATACCGCTCATACAACACAACATAAAGTATGTTTTAAAATATCACTTGTATGAAACATTGTTTTGTGCCACATTTGTGCGGTTTATTCATATACAAGGTGTAACAAAAGTATACTGATATAGAGCTCACTGTAAAAGTAGCAGCACTGAAGGTGAAATTTATTTTTGTGATTTGTATGGGCAAACTCATGTGGCTCAGGCACTTGGCCATTCAAATGAAGAATTTTTTTTACGCTTTCAGCGCTGCTACTTTCACAGTGAGCTCTATATCAGGAACACATACAATCCTTAAAGTTTTATCATTTACTTTTGTTACACTCTTTATAAATCTAGATTATGGGATTTCCACAATTTATTAAGTCAATTCAGAACAATTAATATCATTGATATTTCAGATGAAGTGGAAACAGAGGTGGAGAAACGCCCTGAACCACCTCCACAAAGAGTTGTAATGAAACATAACACAGTACCTAACAGAATGATGCAACAGTAAGTGATTTGTTTGTGATGAATGTGAATTACAAACAAGTAATTTATACTTATATAAATGGAAAAAAGTGTGTTTCTGTGTTAACTGCTAAACCAGAATTTTCAAAGCAAAAGAATCCCATGTCAAATACAAACTTGTACAACAAGGAATTTGTAAGTGTAGAAAGTTATTCAGTAACAAATATTTATTTTCAGTGATGCAAACATGCTGATAGAGGCTGTATCATTTTCGTCTGTGGGCAAAGTTCAACCATTTCTGATTTCAATAACCTCAAATGCAAGTTTGGTGCTAGACATCCACTGTCACCTTAAAAAGGAAGAAGTGTATGGATACTTGGCTGGAGCTTGGGACTTAAATAATCATAGTAAGATATTATATTTAAAATTTATGTATATAAATATTTTTAATACATATAAGCGAACTAACCATTGTAATAAATAATTTTAGATATTGTGATAAGCCACACATTTCCATGTCTGATAAGTAAAGGCGACAAAAGACCGAGGGTTTTAGTGGAGCTACAAATCCAAATGGAAATAGAGAAACTTGGCCTTACTTTATTGGGTTCCTACCACTCCCATCCGACCAATCCAGCAATGCCGAGTTTAAGAGATTGTGACAGTCAGCTTGAGTATCAAATCAAAATGAGAGGCCCTGCTGAAATATCGTACACTCCATGCATAGGTGTTATTTGTTGTGAGTAGTATTTAAATTTATTTCATGTATTAAAAAAAAATTAAGTACAAAATATATATACGATTTACATGTTTATTATCCTTTTCAGCACCATATAATCCTGAGAGTCCTGTTTTGGAGTCATCTTTGACATTCTTCTGGGTTCAACCACCATCAGAGCAGAGGCCGACCGAGTATCCCAGGCCACTACTGTTACAGTACAATGTGGTGCCCGACAGCCACTTATCAAAACATGCTATGGATCATATAAAGAAGATGATTAAGTATTACTTTACATTTTCTGATGACACACTCGTCAATTTTAAAGATAACTACAAACCGGATATAACTTATTTGGATAAACTGAAGAGTACTTTGACGCCTAAGTTTCCTCGCGAACAAAGCGACGGTCTTCTGTGGCATTTCATCCGAGATGAACTAGGATGTTCGTCGGATCAAGATGACAAAATGGACTTAGATGCCCTGCTAGCCGTTCCTCAGCCGATTCCACCAACAAAACCGAATCAATCCACTTCAATACCCAATTTTCCTTCAGTCAGTACCCTCCAGCAAATGGTCAGCAGACCGGCCGGAGTTCCGCCTATCAATGTATCGTCTACCATTGGCTCAGTTTCGCCGCATAAATACGAAGCGCCTCTCACCATTCCCGCTACGAAGTCATCGAAATCTACCAACCCAATTCCCTCGGGCTATCCTACCGGCTTAGACATGCTGACGAGTATGGCTCTCGGTCTGGGGACGGGAAATATGCCTCTAGGATCTAGTAGCTTGGAGAGTCTCGCCGCGGCTAACAGCATGCTAACAGGTCTCACGCCAGGACTGAGTTCCAACTTAGGCCTGCCGACTGGGAAACTTCCCGATCTGCCGTCGTACGCGGCTTCCCTACAGAACTTGTCGAATAATATCGTTAACTACGAGAAGACTTCTACGAGCACATCGTCCAGTAACACAACCTCCACGACGCCGATTCCGGCCAACATCGCCTCCAATCTGATGATGAGTTCGGCGGACATTGCCAACGCTTTATTTTCAGCCAGTAAATACTCCAGCGCGGGCATCCTCGGCATACCCGACCCTATGTCCAAATCCACGCTGGCCGCCAACAACATGTTCCTATCTCCGTCCCTACTGAAAATGCAAGAATCTCTGATGAAACCTCTCTCCAACACCAGTCCCATCTCATCCAAAATGAACTTCGATCAGGGCATGTCGATGAAATCTTCCCACGATCTGAGCAAAAGCAAAGACTACCTTCCGCCGGATTTCGGAAGCGTGAGCAAAGGGAAGGAGAGTAGCCTGGACGCTATGAAACATTCCGAATCTATGTCCAAGTCGGAGGCGAAGGCCGACGATTTCAGCATTCCGAGGGTGGGAAGCGACATGTTCCTCAATCAGATGCTAGAACTGACGAAGAAGACGACGTCTCTGCCGGACTACCCGGCCGACTTCAGTCAGCCTCGTAAGAGGGACGAAGAGATTCTGCCGCTCCAATCTATGCCGACGTCCACGATGTCCTATTCCAGTGCGGCGAGCATCGTGGACACCATCGCGCAGGTGGCGATGGGCAACTTCAGTAAAATGGAGGACGCCATGGACTTCAGTAAAGCCCAAAACTATAACCTAAAAAGTTCAAGTAGCGAGACTGAAAAGTAACTAAGTAGGATATAAGTAAATACATTTCAAAAAATTTACTTTTAAAGAGCATTACAAGACATCGTATTATGAATAAGGCTTAAGACGTTTTCTTATAAAGAAGTAATATTTTATGTATATTTGATACACTTTACTATGCTTCGTTCATATTATGGGAATATTTCTTAGCAGGTTTAGCTGAAATGCGATCTGTTGATACTTTCGTTTATATCAATGTGACTGATCTTTTATATTAGATTTTCAAAATTCGGCAATTATTGTTACTAGTCCTAAGGCATTTACGTCTATTGAATGTGTATTCGTGATGAGAAAGATAGGTAAATATACGGGTATGCCCCGATTAGTAATTCGAATAGGATTAAAGTATTTGTATGTAAGAGGTGGATTTACTAGCGAGATAAGCGTAGGTAGAAAATGATTATAATATTTGTACTCATAAACAAATGCCGCTTCCTTAGAACTTGAATAAATCACGGTCACAATAAACGATTAACGATACCATTATCGATTTAATCAGACATGTGACGTTATTGATATAAGGACTTTAACATCTAATAATAATTGAATATCATTAATAAACTTTCGTTTGTGTATGTAAGACATTGATACGAAATTGCGTTGTGTGTTTTAATTTATTTATATGAAAAGTTATACATAAGTGATATGATTTGAGATTGTACTCAAGGTAGGTTATTATATTTTATATTTGTATTTCATTATGTTTCTAATAAATATGTTTGTCTTTTTGTAATATGAAAATAATTGTGTGTTAATTTTTACCCTTTAATTTTTTTACTTCAAGAGTGTCACATTATTTTAGTTAAAAAATGTGTCGAGTCTATTTGTTCACATAATAGTATATTACTACATATTTTGTATGGTATTTGCAAGCTGTTCGCTTGTAAACATGAAAACATTAAAAATATAATCTTATATGCATTTCTTGATTTGCGTTTCTATGTCTTGTTTACACGTATTACGTAGATAAGTAGGTAACTAAATTTTAAGTTATTAACTTCATGTAAACACAAAATTTAGTACCAAGACGTAACTACTTATCTACTTCATACGCGTAATCAGACATAAACAATAATGTAGAAAGTGTATCAACTATATTTTTTTTGGTAAGAAATTTCTATACCTTACTTTATGTTGTAATTTTTGTGCTTAACAGGTAGCTTAAAAAACAAATATATAATATAAAATCTAATCGTTTTATATTAATAATTGCGATTTTCCTTTTATTTACTAGGTGATTTTATACATGGAAACAGCAATTGTCATAAAATTAACGCAGTATATTTAAAATTATTATTTGTGATCTTTTATTTAATTTAAGAGTAGTCTTAAACGTTAAAAACTTAATTTTTTTATTAAACTGACGCGCTCAGACAAAAAGGTAGCTGAAAAATGTATGAGGCCTAGATGTCACAATCTTCATTTAATTACAGTTAAAGTCGTATTTGCCCCTATGTGCGACAGACTTTGTTCCGACTCAAATTATAGTGTATGGACATCGCTACCCTTTTTTTATTATAATAGTTTTGCTTCAGAATTTTTGTCTTTTCACATGTACACGGTCACGGTTCGGTCGCCACGACGAATCGCCATTGCTCATACTAAGGTTATGCATAGAAATTATTTTATAATCCTCTATGGGTTACGCAAACCTTAGTATGAGCAATGAGAGTATTTCATCGTATGTGAAAAGGCACTTGTGCCATGAAAACCATCAGGTCATGTCATTGTCCTTGCTACCTTAAACTTGCTACGGGCTACCTAAACATCGTTATCACATTATCAAGGAAAATCAATAGGAATGTTATATCTTGATCAGATAATTATATTCGTCATATTTTTTGAAACGGAAAAAATAGTTCGAGAATTGATTTCATCATGTTGTTAAATTTGCAGTAATGGCGAAATCGATAAAGTCGCCGGGCATCAAAGATCTATCGGACGACAGCGATCTCTCTGAGACAGAATATCAACAGTTTTACGACGACACAGAAGATTTAGAGTAACTACTTTCATGTTTGTTTACCTGAGTTCATTTTTAAAGTTTCGAAAAAACCTGGTCTGTATTGGAAATTGTCGACTACCTCTCTAGGTCCTAGCCCACCTAAATAGTGCTTACTTTAGTTTCATCCTTAACTAAATTAATATTTGTGTGTTATCCAACAAAATCAGATTCTGAGTTATGAATGCAGTAGTATTCCTTAAGATCTAAAGAATATTACTGCTTTCATAACTCAGAATCTGATTTTGTTGGATGACACTCAAATGCTTAACATTGTCCAACTATTGGATGTTTAAAAAAAGGCAAGTCGAAATTGTCTAAATCAAAATAAAAAAAAAGTCTAAATAAAAAAGCTTGATCCAGCGATTTAGAAGAGAAAGAATTCTAGGGCATTAAAGTGGATTAAACTTGTTACACAACTTCATCAAATATCTTTACAGTCAAAGAACAGCGCAAGAGACCAAAGGATGGAACCTGTTCAGGGAGATTCCTGTGAAGAAGGAGAGTGGGTCGATGGTGTCGACGGCGTGGGTTGACACCAGCGTCAAGGTTCTTAAGCTGATCGCCTACATCATAGTGTTTGCCCTGGTATTAGGGTCGGCCGTACTCGCCAAAGGAGCCCTCTTGTTTGTCACATCACAACTCAAGAAGGGAAGAGAGATCAGCCATTGTAATAGAGCGCTAGGTAATTATCTATTAATTATAAATGCAAGAGTTTGTTTGGAACATCGAACCTATAACCAAAAGAGAAATAATGTGAACCATCCTTGTCCGAAACTTATCAGTGTTTTGGCACTGATAAATTAACCGCCAACCAACTAACGCTGGCACTAAAACAGTACGCACTAATAAGAGACTCAGAGCGCAGTGGCTTTGGGCGGATTTTTTTTCCGAACCAAACTAATAATATTTCAGCTTTTTTGGTTCTATGCTTGATGTTTTGGAAAGACTACTGAACGGAATTTGGTGGGTAAATCTAGCCCAAAAATATAAAGCTGAAGAGTTCGATTGTTTGTTTGAACGCGCTAATCTCAGGAACTACTGGCCGGAATTAAAAAAATCTTTTTGTGTTGGTTAGTCCTCGATGGAAACGGCTTGAGTGTGAAGAGGTAACAGACACACAGGAAGTATGGATTCCTATAAGCAGTAGAATTTCTTTATTATTAGTTGCTCAATGGTTTTTTTATACGAAAGTCCAATCAATCGAACGCTGGGTAAGTATACTCGGTTTGTCCTCTACTTTTACGAATTACGCATAATAACAATGTAGATAGCATAATGACGGCGCAATTTGTAATTTTTATCCAACAGCTTTAGACCAGCAATTCATCGCCGTGCTACCGCTAGAGGAGCGGGTGACGTGGCTGTGGGCGACACTCATTATATTCAGCGTCCCAGAAATCGGAATGTTTCTGCGAAGCGCCAGAATATGCTTCTTCAAAACTACAGAGAAACCTTCTGTATGCCATTTTATAACAGTAAGTTAATCTTTGAGCCTATTACCTCGTATTCGGAATTTCGTCTCTATTTAGAGAATCTCTTTGTTTTTACTAGAGAGTGATAATTGACTTAACTTGTGCGCCCGGCTCAATTTGTGGGTAAATCTATTTTACTTGAACTACTCCTGTCGCGCCACTGCCACATAAATGAAAGTTGTGTACCTACCCCCAAGCGGACGCACACACAGGGCCGAGCGCACAACCGAGTTGAAATATCTGTACCTGTAACAAAGAAGACCACTTTATTTGTTTCAGGCTCTAGTCATTGAGTCGCTACAGACGATAGGTATGGCAACGCTGCTTCTGGTAATATTACCTGAACTGGACGTCGTCAAAGCCGCCATGCTTATAAACGCCATGTGCATACTGCCCGGCGTTTTAAACGCGTTCACCAGAGACCCACACAACAGTAGATACGCCCTGATAATAATATTCGACGTTCTGGCCGTATCTGCCCAAGTCACTGCGTTTGTGGTGTGGCCGCTTTTAGACGGCATACCTTCTCTGTGGGCGATTCCTCTCGCGTCTATATTGATATCGCTGTCCTGGTGGGAAAACTTTATTGGTTACGTGGACAATTATTCTGCAGGTATGTATACTCCCTGCGTGCTTTAAAATTAGGAATTATGCGAAATGTTGCAGAGAACATCCCCTATGTTTTGTGGTAGGGCGAATTAGTCCCCGATTCTTCAGGGCTCACGCAATCAGTGCAGATTTAAAATTAAAAAATGGTAACAGTTATCTATGAGTCAAGGGTCTAGACTCTAGAGTCTAGACTGTAGACTTTGAAGGATTCATAACATATTGCTTTAACAGCCTGTTTCACCTCTTTTTGATAAGTGCCGGATAGGCTATTAAGGACTTCTCCGACAAACATGGAGAATCTGTAATAAAATTTGTGGATAGCCTTTTCGACAGTGATCAGAAAGTGATTGAACAGCCTTTGAATCTTTGATAATTTTCAGCGCCAATTATATTTCTGGATGATCTTAGAAAAAGTCTAAAGAAGACCCGGTACTACAGTCATAGATTTTTATGCATTTGGAAGATAATGCTCTTCACGGCATGCATCCTGATATCGTTGAGGATGCAGGACGACGACCCTTTTGCCTTCTTCACCTCCATAACAGAAGCCTTTGGCGAACGCGAGTATACGGTTTATGAAGTAAGTACAGTTCATGTGGGCTAGCGCAAAACTAGGCAAAGCGGGAGGGAAGTCCAAAGTTAGATTACTTACGTACACGTATAGTAGGCCACATTGGTGGGACGAAGAATCAGCAGCGTTCACTTTTTTTAAATGATATTTAGGGCACAAACGAGCAGACGGGTTACCTGATGGAAAGCTACTATCGTCGCCCGTGGACACTCGCTACATCCGAAGAGTTTCAAGTGCTTTGCCGGTTTTTATGAGGGAATAGGGATAGGGGATTAGGGAAGTTGGGCCACCGGTAAACTCACTCAATAAACGAAACACAGCACAACGCCGTTTCACGTCAGTTTTCTGTGAGGCCGTGGTCAAGCTGGCCCATTCGTGCCGAAGCATAGCTCTCCCACGGCAATGTGCATCCGTATTGGTACACGACTCCAGCCGGGTTCGAACCTGCACCCTTTCGAGTGCGAACCAAAGGTCTTACTAGGCCCCGGACGCTCTTAAATACATATTATCATTAGAATAATGAACAAAAAAGTCATTGACAAAATCACAGTTGTATGTACACATTTGCCTTATATAAATATTTCGAGCGATCTCTAAGTTTTCCGCGATCTATGGTTAGATACGAGTCTTGTATATAACCATAGATTGCGCAAAACTTAGAGATCGCGCAAAACTTAGAGATCGCTATAGTCTGTCAGATTCAGACGACTCTCGACTACATAGGCTACGTAGAGTCTGAGAGTCGAGAAGAAGTCAGTTTATGACACTAGAGATATAGTATATTATTTACTTATTTTCCTTTTATTTACTTCAGATCCAAGTGACCTTCCAAGACGCGTACCAAGGGGCGCTAGAGTACGTACTAACAGAGGGTAGTTTCTCTCTCCCAGTAGCTTGGACAACGGCGTTATGGGTGGCCCTCATACAAGTCGCCGCCGCGTACATTTGCTACGAAGCGTCAAAGTTCGCATGCAAGATTCTCATACAGAAGTTTAGTTTCACCTTCGCCCTGAATCTCGTTGGACCAGTGACAGTTAACCTGCTGTTAGTGTTCTGTGGTATGAGGAACGCCGATCCCTGCGCCTTCCACAACACGATACCGGACTACTTATTCTTCGAAATACCTCCAGGTATCTTTTAATTTTTGTTATCAGATATATAATACAGATGAATAATGCTTACTTCCGTACTTAGTATTATAAATGCGAGAGTGTTTGTCTGCCCATCTGTCTGTTACCTCCTAGCGCCGAAACGGTTTTGCTGGAAAATTCCATGTTCAATTCCATTTCCAAAAAACTCTATGTCAAATGACATGGAGTTTTTTCGAGGTCCTGAGAAAGATATAGGATACTTTGTGTTACGGATAAATATATGGTTTCCGCGCAATAAACGAATTTTGATAAAAATGAGTTGCGCGCGTACATTTTTACTTCTTAAATGTCTCATTAAATTAGGTAGCTTAAAAACATAGTTCTGTCGTAAACACCAAAAACTACATGTTCTATTTTACACGCTCTAATTTCAGTATGTAAAACCACAAATGTAACCGGATGGAAATGTTCTGGGCAAAAAGTGAATACGCAATGAGCAAATCCATCAACTGCATAACTGAATTCTGAATTTAAATTCCTTGACACTAATTGCTCAAACTTCCGTTTCATATTAACTGCATTCTACATTCTCATACACTTCCGTAGCAATCGATTCATATTAGGTAGCCTTATTTTACTCGAAGGGTTATTTTTGACTAGGGGAGTTGATTCATAGCCAGCTTGCGGACCTAAGTAATTTGTTCGCGTGTTCTCAGACTCAACCGACAGTGTGTAACGGATAACATGGAATTGGTATATTCCAACTAATGACGTAGGTCCGTCAACTGGCTATAAATTAATTTCTTTGATGTATACATTCACGTATGTACACATTATGATCTTCGTAATACAGTGGTGCTTGTGCTGTTCTTTTATGATATTTAGGGGGCAAGCGAGCAGACGGGTAACCTGATGGAAAGCAACTGCCGTTGCCCATGGACACTCGTGACAACCCAAGAGCCGCAAGTGCGTTGCCGGAATAGGGAATGGAAATAGGGATAAGGGGATTAGGGAAGCCAACGGTAAACTTACTCACTGAACGAAACATGTGTTTCGTCGACTGAGTCAATAGACGGGAGGCCCAACTTCACCCCTATCTCCTCCGTTTATTCTATCAATTTACTCTTCTTAAAAGGCGGCATATACACTTGCAACTCTTTTGACGGTTATGACCCGCGCTTGTTTGCCTCCTAATTTAATTAAAAACGTAATGTTTTATTTCAGTATACTTCCTAAAGGAGTACATAGGTCGCGAGATGACATGGGTGTGGTTACTCTGGCTGATATCTCAGGCGTGGATCACAATTCACACTTGGTCGCCGCACTGCGAGCGTTTAGCGGCGACGGATAAACTGTTCGCTCGGGCCTGGTACAGCGGACCGCTTGTGGATCAGTCGCTCTTGTTGAACAGGAGTATGGACGACTCGGAGGTGTTGTTTGATGTGAGTACTTGGTATTTAACCGACTTTCAAAAACGAGGAGGTTATATGTTTGGCTGTGGATGTATATTTTTTATGTATGTTCAATCATTACTCCGCTGTTTGTTAACCGATTTTAATTCAAACCCCCTCCTACATGCATACGGTCGCCGTGCTGTGTTAATATAATATCTATAGAAGCTTCACACCACGTCAATCTGGCCCCATGCTTAGTACCTAAAGGAGTTGTGTTACAGGTACCAGACAACGGAAATATATTTAATACTTTTATACTATACACATATTTAAGATTTTTATT
>JAOTAV010051664.1:0-16125 GCA_026546445.1 Cyclargus thomasi
ATCAGAATAACCCCTCTCCCCGCGCTTCCCCGCGCATACCTCAAATGTGACATGTTCGATGTTTGAAACAGCTACTCTGTATTGGAATTCATTGATGCATCCATTAAAATTGGAAACAGTAAATGCATCAATTTAATTGTTTCATCAAATTTAATGCTTTTGTAAATTTATTCACAGAATTTCCGAGGTGTTTAATTAAACAGCAACGTAATATTGAAATACTAGTTGAAGGACTGCCGGCTAGTAACAGAGTTGTGCTAGAACCTACAGTAGTAAATTGTATTATAATTGCACGTATCCATTAAAATTGGAAACAGTAAATTCATCAACTTAATTGTTTTATCAAATTTCATGCTTCATGCTTTCATGCTTCACAGAATCTCCGAGGTTTTTAAAATAAACACCACCGTAATATTAAAATACTAGCTGAAGAACCACCGGCTAATAACATAGTCGTGCTAGAACCTACAGTAGTAGGTTGTATTATAATTTCATGTATGAGACGAGTCACAAAGTTTCATACAATTTCGACATAGTTTAGTAACTGGCATTTTGCTTGCCCTCCTGTGCCCGTTAGATACTTTATAGTCGCATTATAAATACGTACAGTGGTCCAACTTTCTCGTTTTAATCCCCGATCAACACTTAATGCGATTTAGCGCCCGTATAATGCTTTCGTTTATAAAATTTGTTTATAACTCGGGAACCGCACGTTTTTCTATGATAAAAAGTATCCTTAGTTTTTTGGGTATGAAAATAAGCTGAATCTTTGGAAAGCCAAAGACTCAGCTTATTTTCATACCCAACAAAATATTTCAACGGTTTGGACGTAAAAAGGTCTCAGATTATACATGATACACACACTTTCGCCCTACAATCATACGGAGTATGTAGTAAGTATAGAGGTATGCACAATCTGAAATCACGAAGTGTCAGAAGTACGAAGATGGTCTACTGTACAAATTTCTATTGCTAGTCTAATCAGTCTATACAGTGTGTCGTCTATTTTGTTACCCTTCCTGACCTGTAGACGCGGGTCACACTGATGAGACTATTATTTCGGGCCCAGGTCACTGGGCTAATTTATGTCAAAGGCTACCTCAGAGGTTCAACACTTTTATTAGAACCCTTCGCTCACCTTTTTCATGAATGGCCTTGGACTAATTAGAAGGCAGTTTGATATTGTACTGCGAGCCTAAGTAATGTATTAACTTTATTATTCTTTAATTATTACTAAAAGTTAATAAGAAATAAATAATTTATTTTTTAGGTTGAGTAGCTTTTCATTAGAAATAGGAAAACTTTATAAAATAAGGTTCTTTGGTTCAGCATAAAAATTATCATTTCAGGTAACTCGAGCATGGATCTGGGTGTGCCAATAACTGTGCGCGTTTAGCCCGCATGGCGAGAAACATCTAAAGCTTGATTCTAGGTACAAGATAGGAAGTATTTCTTGCGGATTAGGTACAAGCACAACTGGGTGATAGGGAAAGCGACCTTATCCAAAATCAGATACTTCGCTAAGTTAAACAGGAGCGCGCTGCGGGCGCAGACGTTTTCGCCTTGCGCCATATGTGTTTGGTGAACTGCCTCACACCGGAGCTGACTAAAGAGCGAAAGCTAATGTATGCGCGTACTCCGTTCATGATTTTAGTACGAAGTTAGCCTACTCGTTAAATTTCTATTGTGGTAAGTCCATTGTTCTTAATGCAATTAGCGAGTTGTAATTCAATAATTGAACTCGACATACGTCGTCAACCGCGTCTGGGGCTCTACCTCATATGGCACATTCAAATATTCTGACTCGACCGAATATTTCTATCCTACTCTAGTAAGGTCATATCACGTTTGAAAGAGTAGGACGGAGCATTGATCATTCGATTGATTCGTTTGAGAGTCTAAACGGTTTTGTTCTACATGAACCAATTCGGTATATGAGTCTAAACTTTTCTTTGATTTTATGCTCCGTTACATATTTATACACAAATGCTCATTTATCTTCATCAAGGAATTAAAATCGAAATCATTACCGACGTTAATTACGTATTTATTCGGTATAAATGTAATCTGAAATGAATGGAACGGTTTAAATTATAATATTCAACGAAATCCTAAGATTTGGAGTAATTTAAGAAAAGTAAGCCAAAAATATTTAAATATAGAGATGCAGGTACCTAAGACAGTCCATAGTTTTACATCCATATAATTTGCCTGTATTATAAATTACTGGGAAAATGTTTTGTTTTTCACACCCTAATGAAGAAACCAATCAATTTTTTCATAGATTTTTGTCATAGACCTATTTAATAATATGGAGAGATACATTGACACGGTTTAAGATTACACGCGAGCGAAGCTTCGGGTTTTGCTAGTATTTTATTCTCTACTATCTCACCCTCCAGACACGGCATTTATATTATACCGTAGGTGATCACGAAAGATCAGTTACAGCGGCGATGCCGCGCCTGTCATAACCTAAAATCTAAATGAACCCGTTTTCCTCATTTTTGGCATAGCACTGCAACATATTTATTAAAAATCAGTTTTAAGTTCTTTTGTTTTGTGTTTCTTTTCGCTATATTATTTCGACGGCAGAAAGCGGAAGTGACGTATTTCAAAAACTTTGCTCTAGATCCAAAAACAACACTTCTAATAATTATGGATTTTCGTCTAATAATTATAGAAAATTTTAATCATATTATGTCTTATATTAGATTATACAAGTATATTTAATCGTCTCGGTACACGGTGGTACTGCGGGCGCGGGGGGCGGGAGTAGTTCTCCAGGCGGCAAGGGGTGGAGGGGGCACACCTGTTGCTAGTGCCGTAACTCAGTTAGTCTCATCAGCTCCCGGCACCCAGACATAAATTCTTTTATTGTTCTACCGCCATTTGAGGCTTTATTTCATTTTCCGCCGCGTGCACTTGTTTTGAAAGATTAATATTTAGACGTTCAAGTAAAAGAAAGAAAATAATGTCTAAATACATTAAATTATTTAGTTTTTGATGTCTAAGAGTTTAACTGTAATATAAAAATATGGGTACATATAGAATAACAGTGATAGTGCTTAAAATTTATTTTATAAAACTTTATATCTGTGCCTATTAGTTTTATAAAATAATTTTCATATAAGTAGATTTCCCTAGATTTATAGTGTATTTGCGTTATTCCAAACCAGTGATCGAATCCGTCATTGAACTAATACTGGAATGATGTATTCTGGCATTGAAATGCAATCCATTTTATTCCAAAGCACAGTGCTCGTTTTCATTATTTCGGTACTAACACTGGATTAATTACTAAGGTAACCGAAAATAAAGAAACCGGTCACTACCGGAATCTTTAGAAGCTTTCGACTCTTGTTTTACCGTTTATCCAAGGGGCAAATTTTCTTATAAATTTGCGCTGATGTAATAAAAAGAGACGGCAATATTTTTGCTTGCTCGACGAATTTGGAAGTCGAGGGTCCTCCAAAGCTGGCTTTGTGTACACAAATAAGGCTCAGTGAGTACTTCAAGGAGTAGCTGCTCTTTCTTGGAACTTTTGTAATTTCATGGCCGATTTGTGTTTTGTTACAAAAGAGGTTTTACTTTCAATCGATAGGAAATGGAAATACTTCGGTAACATTCAAATTATTTTTTACTAATAATCGATAATAAGTTTACCATCAAAGGCGCTTATTAAATTTACCATTCCGATCTACCGATTCAAGTTCAAATAAAATGTCACTTTTTGATATAGGTTTCATTTTCTAATGACGTTGGTCTAGCTACGAATGACACTGCTACTTTGTAGTGGCGTAGAGCAAAAATGAAATCTATAGCTTATATCATAAAGTGGCGTTTTGTTTTAGTTAATGCGTGTCGCGGCCGGTTGCAGCCAAGATCGAAACATTGATCGATCGAGAGATCAATGCGTCAGATACAATGGAATTCAGTCAATTCAATACAGTACCCGACCAAAAAGATTGCACATCGACATTTGGAATTAGAATATTAAGTAATGTCGGCACTTTATAGCGCTATCTCTGTCGCACTCTACGTATGTGACATACTGTGAGTCGTCAAGTTCAAACGCGACGGAGTGCGGGCGCGTGCAGTTCATAATATCTATACAGAACTGATAACACCCCCAATTTCACTTATTTGTAATAGAAGTAAATTGACATCCCTAGTACTGGCATCCGAAGCCATAGTGCAATTTATTTTAAACCCTAATCAAAAGCGATTACTCATAGAAAAATGTGTGTTTTTTATAAAAAGTATAAGAACATACAAAGAACCAAACAGTAATTGTTGCAACAGCTCTTTATAGGTTACACACACAACCGTTCACCAATAAAAAAAAAACTATACGGAAGCCGAGGTAAATGGACAATAAAATTACGGATAAAATAATCGGTCATTTTATTCTTGAGTCGCTTCTCGGCCCGCTGAATAGACATAATGACAGATGCCCCAGTAATTGAACTGTGAACGATTGTTGAATATTCATCGCGTAGCCGTCGCGGTGTCGGCTCCACTGGATCTTGTCATACTTCAGTATAAATCCAAAAAAAAGTAACTTGATAGAAAAGGATGAAGACTTTAATGTAGATTAATTTTATTTTATAAAGATACAACAGAGCAAAACTTACATTTTTTACTTACCTAAATAGGAATACGATTAGGCTCCTCAAACCTAGATCTTCTGACCGAACGAGACTTCATGCTCAGTCAGATCAAAGCCCAATTTCACAAGGAAATAAAATATTCTTGTTTAATTTCATTTATTCATATATATTCACCTTATACAAAGTATATTTATATTCCATGTTAGAGAATATACATTATTGGGAAAATGTGATAACAATAAATATTTCTATACTTGCTATAGACTTAGTTCAAAGAAAGGCGAGCAACTCAGGCTACTTTTGGCCAGCGAAAAACATTATGTTCCCAAAATAGGCTTACAAATTTTTTTCGAAATTTACGAATTTCACGCAAGCGCAGCTGCGGGCAAAAGCTAGTGTCGACATGAAACTTGAAAACTCCTCTGTACGGTGTATTTTGTTTCTTGCGCGATTTTCTGATTATAATATATTCAGTGTCACCCTGTAATTTCATATTTTAACTTCAAAGGATACCTTCACGTAAGTGCCATTTCTGATCCTTAAAGTAAAAAGCCTTTTTAAGCAAAAGCTTAAGTATTTTATAAAGTAACCACGATTTTCACTCGGCTTTGCTCGTGCTCGTGGGAAAATAGTGTGTCTACCGGTGTTTACGAGAAACTTGCAAATATATAACTTTCCAGGTACTACAGTTCGACCTACTAAAAGTAACAGGACATGACTAAGATAATTTACAACGAAAACTAAACTGCCCCCCTAGACAAGTGGGAGTCGATCATCGTTTACGGAAATCGCTTGGCGTATTTATGTATGGGATTGATATTGTTGAACGAAAAGTTACGTAATGTATTCCGCGTTCGAAAATGTCAATCCCATAAAAAACACGCCAAGCGATTTTCGTTAGCGATGATCGTTTTTCCACTTGTCTAGGAGGGCAGCTGCCTACGAGAACTTTATAGTTGTCTACGAAAATTTTGCCAGTGTCTATGAAAACTAAACTTACTAGAATTATACAGGTGTCTACCGAAACTGTATAGGTGTCTTTATTTAGACTGTAAGTTCTGTGAACTAAGCAAGAGCCCCTAAAATACTTTAGGTAAGGTGTATGTAAAACAAATTTTATTGAATGCATTTGTTATGATAGTGGGCTAAAGGATATACGGAATGACGAAAAATCTCTAAATTCTGTTGAGAAATAAGTAAGATATTAACGATTTCAGTTTTATACCCACCTATTTCTATAAACGTAATTTAGCAAGAACTTTGTATGCAGCTTATAGACTTGGACGTCACAATCAATATCGGATTTTTTATTTTCAATTTTATCAAAAATCTGACTGGACTACATCGTTTTTTAATAACGATTAATTTATTTAAAGGATGAATAACCTTCTCGCTTTCGGAAGTCGGTTAAAAATAATCATGCATATTCCCTATTCCTAAGTTGAGCTGCCTGAGTCTGTAGTCCCTTTATCACAAATGAGGATCGGGTTTAGTTGTTAAATAAGTAACATTAATCTTCAGTAATTAATGCTTTTTGATATGAGTATTTGCTTGAAGGTCCACTGCGTTGGATTCAAAATCGGCAATTAAGTATAATAATTCAAATACAAATATCTTAATTGCATATACATAATTAAATATACAATAAAATATGGTGCCTGCACATTTTTCTGGAATTAGGTCCTGAAAGGATCCTGGAACTGAAAGTATCTCTTAAGTATATTTTTCAGGAAACTTGTTCATTTTTTTGGGTGTGAAGAGGTAACAGACGGGCAAACAGACAGACACACTTTCTCATTTATAATATTAGTATGGATCCATATAAACGTCAAAAACTAAAAAAAATATACGAGAAATATACGAGATCAAAGAGCTAAAATTTTCACCAAACAAACAAACAAACGCATTTTAAATAATATTGGTACAGAAACGACCATCCGTTATCAATCACTAAATACAAACCTGAATGGAATTTGAGATATGATTGTGTCGTTGGTGGTGAATTCACCCGACGACACCGGTAAGCCGATAAGCTAGAACTGAAGCCCTATTAGTGCGCTCAGCTACACGCCTTTTGTCCAACCCTACTCGAACAATCACACCTACATGATGTGAAAACTGAAAGTTTGTTTGGATGTCCGTCCACGGCGAAACGACGAATCAGATTTTGAAGAAAGGTATACAGATATAGTATTTAACTTAAGGGTCCGTTTTTATTTTTTATCCAAACAGGATTAGTAAACAGCTGAGGCATTTTAGTCAGCATTTTAAGTTTTTCTTTTCTTGTGAAAAATGGAATACAGATTTTGGCGTTGGTCGTGGCTCGGGCACATTGATGGCATCGATATAATAATAATAAGACCTATGGGCGCTTTACACCACGTTAGTCTGGCCCCGTGCTTAGTACCCGAGGGACTTGTGTTACAAATACCAGACAACGGAAATATATTTAATACTTTGTATACTTTACACATATTTAAGAATTTTTTTATATGATTCACATAATTAATACATATACAAGACCTAAAAACATTGAAAGACTTTTCTCCGTCGGCGGGATTGAAACCCGTGCCTCCGGCTTAAGCTACCAATGCGTTTACCAATTGAGCCACAGAAGTCGGCGATATAGGAACAGTAGTATTTAATCGGAAAAACATGAGTTCCAGATTAAGCCGTAAACATCTCAAATCGGTTACTAAACATACTAGAGATTTCTTGGCAAATTGATTTCTTATTAACTCAGAACTTATTAGGATATTTAGGACCTAACGCGAAATCGGGACAAATCTGTGTCCCGACGTTGTCTGTGGGGACACCGGGACGAAGTACCGAATAAAGCGGACAGTCTCGTTACAAACGGGACGTATGGTCACTTTGAGTATAACCGGACTAAAGATAAAAGATACCTTTTATTCATATGAGTGCTCCTGGTGGATTTAATTTCACGTGAGTCTCGTGTAATAGCTAGTAGTCGTCACAATAAACGTTCTGATTGTGGCGCGTACACAAATACAATACGAAATGGAACTTTACAAATGTGAATTTACTGTGGTGTGAAAACCGCGGTATTTTACTTGCGATAGAAATTACGTTAACATAATAAATATGATTACGTATCATACTTTGTATTTGAGGTATGTACAAATAATAAAAACTATTGCGCTGAACTGAAGACGTAACTAGATGAAGCAGATAACTAACATTTTAAAAACTTTTGGATTTTTGCGGTAATGTACGCTTTAAGACCCGAAAAATTAATTGAATTAAAATACTGTAGGTTTGCTGCATAGCTAGATATACTAGCTAGATAATAAAATTGTTGGGTTACAACATTTATCAACATTTTATGAGAAAAAATTGGAATATACTCGAAGGTTGGTGGTACAAAATACTACTTATCCGCTTCTTCCACTTATGTCTTCAACTGTCAACTGACTAATTCGTGTATCACGCGGGATCACACTTTCTTGGATAAAACCGAAAAAATCTTTATTGAAACCCGAAGTCCAGTAGTTTCCGAGATTAGCGCGTACAAAAAGACACATAGACGTACAGACAATTTTTTTTTCTTGATTAGCGATTTTTTTACAAATAAACAAAGAGATAACCCGTTTATTCACAATTTTTTTTTTAAAGAAATTTAAAAAAGAAATTTTAAAACCACGAATTCATTTATTGTGGTTCGGGTGAGTGTAATATAGTTTGATTAAGGAAGATATATAAATGGAAGGTATCTATATATTTATACGCGAGCAGAAAACTTTGTAACCCTTTTTACGAAAGACGCGTAGATGTAAAAGCATGAAATTTCTCTCAGTTATAGTTGATATGGAGGAGGAAATATCAATATTATTTTAAATGCTGCAATATGCTTTAATTTTGCATATTTTTAATAAATACGCTAATAAGCACACTACAATATTTTGACATGACACGATGGTAAAATAAGAAAATACTCGTTTGTTTATGGTTGATGTCTGTGATTTTTTTTATTAAAATTTATTGGCCTGGTAACGGGACCTTTCTTAAATACCAAATTGAAGACTGTGATAAAATATTTCTGGTCGGATTTCGACCCCGAATTTCGACCACAAGGCGACCTTAAGTTGTTTTTAAAATATCTCCAAAACAAATTCACACGCCATTTGTCATAAGCGGCAGTTAATTTGAAACCATGAATGCCTTTGTAGTGCAGAACAGGGGCGCTTAATCGGTGGTATTTAGATGCAAATCAGTGCAGATAGTTGACGCATACATTTTAATGCATAATTTTGGAGAAGCCGTCTACCGATAGATAGGTTTATAACACGGTTGTAGGAGGTGAAATATTAGCGTAGTACTTCGCTTCGATTATAGTGACTAGCTTTTACACGCGGCTTTGCTGGTGTGGAAAAATAGGAACAACATCAAAAGCAGCCTATGTTACTTCTTTTAACTACCATCCTTTTAACTCAAGCCGTTTAGTTGCTTTGTTACAGCGAAGGAAAGAAAAACAAACACACTTTAGCGTTTATTATATTAGTATGGTATTTTTTAAAAAAGTGGGAAAATTTTCGAAGGATAAATCAATTCAAAACAATTGACACCTACATATCCTATATAGTAAATAATATGTTTGTTTATTTTTTTTTTAATATGTTAAATATGTACACTATGTTGTATCCACAAATTCTGCTAAAATAAAAAACAATAAATCAACGAATAAATTTAATCTTACCTGTTTGCTGACAAGGCTATATTATGTTTACTAAACAGGGACTAAAAATACAGAAAACAAAAAGAAGGCAATAACATGCGTAGTGAAGTGAAATGTAGGCATTATTTTGTTTACGTAGGAAATGGAGCGTAGCCCTTAGGTGAAGGTGTTTGCAGATGCCTAGAAAGAAAGTAGAAAGAAAGAACAATTTATTTTCAATATACACAAGACACAAATTTAATTAACAAACATAGTAGCACCTCGTAGCACCGAGCTACGCGGCTGCTTCGAATCCTAGAATCCATTTACACGCTTTTCGCACTGTGTGCTAAATTTCTCACGGATAATTATATAAAATATTTTTTATTATCTTGTAAATTTTAATGAAAAGCAACAAAGTTCCAGGAAAGAAGAGTTTTTCCACCCAAACGCCTGGTAAACGAATTTCTGCGTCAATGACGTTGCGAGCAATAATCTAGCACTATCAAAACTTTTTAGATTAGCGGTGAAATAAACTATATATAATATTTAAAATACCAAACGATAAATGACGCGAAGCCTATTTTGTCGAAATCGATGCCTTACTGCCTCAACCTCGTGTCTTAAAAATGCCTACATATCATTGGACAAAAAAAAAATATTATTTTTTTTCCTAGTAATTGTAGATATAAGGTTATTTGAAAGGTAAAAATTTACTTATGCAATAACCTCATATCTAGTTTTGTACCATTATTAAGAAAAAAAATATTATCAGTTTTTTATCTTGTGTTTTTAGTTGAGGCAGTAAGGCGTCGAAATATCGATTCACAACATGACACGCGGGAAAAAGCTTGTACGAAGTTTTAAGAGGATTTATTTCTTCATCTGAAGAGGCGGCGTGGCATTGTTCAAGTTAAAAGGTTGCGCCGCCCTGGCACGAAGTCGGCACGGATCATTAATCTCACTTTAACAGTTCCACACACCTGTCTGGCGTTCGAGGTTCGTCGTACGTTTATTGGCAGTACTGCGTTTTTTTTTTACGTCCCTTCACAACGGAATAGGATATGTCGAACATTATTTGTGATTTGAAATGAGAAAAGCAAAAAAGAGATTTTCTGTGTAATGCTGTTTTAGTGCAGCTTTGTAGTATAATAGAGCAAGACGTACGTAACATTACAAAAATGTTTGTTTGTATTTTTTTATTTTAAATATTAATAAAGGCATACGCATAAACGTTGAAAAGTAACATCGTCGACCATGAAAACTCGCAACATCAAAAGAGTTGCATACGATTAATACTCTCTCTTGCAGGTTTCCAGGTTTTATTGGTCCGGAAATACTGATGGCGATAGTTCATTTCAGTCATTAAGATGTGATGAATACATTTAGTATTTATCACAAATCTAAACAGATAACACTTTACAAGCATCATTATTGTGAAATATTTTTTATTTGTTCATTTTAATTATTTTTTATTTGTATGTCAGCTTTAATTTTTGATTTTTTGTTAGATGAATAAACGCTTAAGATAATAAGCAGATGATAATTTACAGAGCGTCCGTAGCCTAATGGGTAAAAGCTTTGGTTCGCACTCGAGAAGGTGCAGGTTCGAACCCCGGTGGAGGCGTGTACCAATGAGACATTTTCCGATCTCAAGTACGGATGGCCCTTTGCAGTGGGAGGTCATGCACCGGCACGAATGGGCCGGCTCGACCGGAGTGATACCTCGGCCTTACAGAAAACTGGCGTCTAAGCGCATTGTGATGTGTTTCGTTCAGTGAGTGAGTTTACCGATGGCCCAACTTCTATCCCCTCAAAAAAGCCGGCGACGCACTTGCGACGGATTTCACGAGTGTCCATGGGTGACGTTTTTTTCCATCAGGTGATCCGTCCAGTATAAGGGGTAAGTGTACCCCTTATACTTAAAAAATACATACCGTCGCCTATGGAACTTTTGTTATAATAATGAGGTGTAGGAAAGTTGGGCCTCCGGTAAACTCATAAACTGGACGAAACCCAGCGCAACGCTGCTTCACGCCTGTTGTCTGAGAGGCCGTGGTATCTGGCTACGGTCAAACCGGCGCATTCGTGCCAAAGCATAACTCACCAAAGACACTCGTGTCATCAGTTATGATTGGCGATTGCTACCTTTGAGACCACCTGCGCCAGTATGATAGCTTCGATCGATAAAATGTGCTAGCATTTTCGAATGTACCAAAAAAGCAGGATAATCAATCATTTTCCACAGCTCCGCTCCAATCGAACTCCGAAACTTTTTACACCAACTCAAAAGGACTTATTGATGGCGAAGTAAATATGACTTATATTACTAATAGCACGGGTGCAAGGTGTAAGACGCACAGCGCGCACGGTGGCAAATAAAGGAAACTCGGCGGCCGGCGGCAATCAGGTTATCACATTTTAAATGACAGGCGGCTATATTTTGGCACCTCAGATCACGTTTTTTTTGCCGTATTTTGACACGCGCCCAGCGAAATAGCATGTCATTGTCAAGATAAAAATTACAAGCAACGCTAAATTAATGCCCTCAATCCAAGGCTTGGAGACATTTAGATTAACTATAAAAGGATTCTTTTAAAAATTGGCACTACATTAATAATATGCAAGAGTTTTGAAAATACTCTACTTAATTAAGAAGTTGTATTCTAAGATAGATACTTCTACAATACTTCTTAATGTAGATAAAAAATATTTTTTTCCAACTAAGTACTACTCTGAATTCTTTACATTAAAAGTAATACCTTTCAGTGTGTATACAATTCGCAAAAAGAACCTAAAATACATTTAAAAATTATATTTATAGCTTCCCAGAGACGTTTACAGAGCACAATAGAAATTCCCAAGGAACATTGAATGAAATTTTGTTCACAAATCATGAAAATGTCAAATGCACATAAATATTTATACTTGTTGCTCGCGAAGTTTTCCCCTTCAGTTTCAGCCGGGCAGTCATAGACTACGCACGCGTTCGCGCCAATATATCCGATAAAAAAAATGACCGGGAAATCTTAATTCAAATCTGACGTTTATTGTTTTTTTTAAACTTGACAGTTAAAAATGTGTATTTTAAATTTCGAATTCGTTTAAATTGTGTTTAGTGTGTGCAGTGCAAAAACTTGGGAATTTGTTTCAGTAATTTAAATTTCGTAAGTCATTCATTTTAATATTATTCCGAGGTTATCCTACAATTATTATAAAACATATTCTACAATTTTTAATAAAAATAATTTATTGAATTTTTGCCAGAACTTTGGCAAAATATTTTCACTTCGGTATCTGTGTTTTCTTTACATTGAGGTATATATTGATATATTATATATAATAGCATCTCTATTGAGAGATGCTATTTCAAACATCGAACATGTTACACTCGCTGAATTTTTTCTAAATTGTCGGTGATTGCTATTAAATTAACACCGCAGAGGTGACAGAGTTTTATGCATACACTCGAATTAATTTAAATTCATATTTTGAATAAGTGTTTAAAAAATATATATTTGTAATAAGTAGATATTATTTATTTATGAAGGAAAAATAATTAATCCAACATTTTTAATATCCATCATAGGTAAAGTTATCATTAATCAATTATAATATTATCATTTACTTGATAAGTTAAACTTATTATAATTACCTAACTAGTATTTTTTATAAAGTAATACATAAATATGTAAGCTTATTATTACAATGTAATAATTCAAACTCGTCCTCTTTGTCGTTCCTGTTGCAAGTAGGTACATACAAAGGCGCGAAGTAATTGAATGTTCGAATTTTATTTATAAACAACTAAATAAAAATATTGACCGACGGGAAAATATTCCGTTACACGTCTCTTCTAATTATTCTTCCTGTGTCTCAACACACAAGAAGACATTTTTCGTGACTTTTATTTTGTCGAACGTTTGGTGCGCTAGTGTACGGAAAGCTAGAGTACGAATGAGAGTACTGCAGCGTGCACGCCGCAGTGGAGCGTGACATGACATTTCCTTGCAGCGTCCACTCTATAGTATTTACCACAATTGTTTTTACTTATTTTTAATATTAAGCATGTTAGACCGAAAAAAATATAAAAAAATTAATAGAGCTATACGAAAGAGGTAGAGGCCGGGTTTTCGCTAAAACACTGACCTTCGTTATTTTAGTTCTAATATTTTGATTTCCCAAGAAAATAAAATAATACATATATAATAAAAAAAAATATGAAATTTAATGGTATTCTCTACCATCCTCCTCCAAATCTAACTATAACTAAAACTATAACTGGGAGAAATTTCGTGCTTTTACATCTACGCGTCTTTCATAAAAAAGGGTACAAATAAATTTTGCTCGAGTATTAATAAAATATGGACGCGTCACCGAAATAGTTTTTCTATGTATTTATTGATTAGATTGGATTTCATCAACGAGCATTTTTTTTTCTAATGTTGGTATTTTTATTATATATAGTTACTAGACGATTTCCGCAACTCCAATGTGCGAAAAGTCACAGGAACTGTACATTTTTCCGGAATGAAAATTATCCTATGTTCTTCCCCGGGAATCAATGTATCTCTACCTTAGCAATTTTCAGTAAAATCGATTAAGCAGTTTGAGCTTCAACAGGTTACAGATAGAAAGACACACTTTCGCATTTATAACATTAGTATGACTAGTATCTCTCAGGATCGGCTTCGCTTGTGTGATATTAGAAAATTGCTTAATATATTTATGAATATTTTGGGAGCATGTTGTTATTCTAAGTCCACTGCTATATCCTATATCGAAATCACTCTACTTGAGTTTTGCGCAGTTGAAACTTGAAAGGATGGAGTTATAACTCCATTCTATCGACTAAGTCTGTGCCCAAAATCAAATCGACTTTGTTAGGACGTGAAGAAAAAATAAACAAAAAAACACATTTTCCCATTTATAATATCACTATGGATAACAATTATAGCGAAATGACTTAGCTACGTTGTTAATAAAAATTTTAACAATGGAAAATGCTTACCAATTAATAACTGTGTGAATGTTTTATTTCTACTGTCCTGTTGGTAATTAAATATTATGTAATGACAGTTATATTTTACGATGTGCCTTTTTTATTAAGTAAGTAATTAAATTAATGGTCTTGGTTTAGTTTTACAATAGGATATAATACACTGTGTAATAATACACCCTGATATAGAGTTCACTGTGAATATAGCAGCGTTGAAAGCGAAATTTTTTTTTTTATTTGAATGGGCAAACTCATGTCGCTCGAGCGCTTCTCCATACAAATCACAAAATGTCACAAAGTTTTATCACTTACTTTTGTTACCATCTGTATAAGCGGCACATGGACAGTAGACACCCTAAATTACAATCTCCTTGTTTTGTAACACCCTGTATAGAAAAGTGAGACGCTTCAGATAATTCTAGAACTTTGTAGTTGAGGATTTGTTTAGTAATGCCGCTTTTACATAGTCGCCATGGTCATTAGTTATTCAGCGCGATCATCGTGCGAGAGTCCACATAATCGGCCGTGGAACTTTGCCGACTCAACGATTAAAGGGGGAACATTGACGAATATTGGCAAACTGAGGCGAGTACGCCTTATATACAATATGAATCTATATTTTGTAGTCGCTAATTATGAAAAAGAACCTTCATAATATTCGACTTGTACGTAGATGTAAGGAGTATTCAAACTTCACATTTTTTAAGAAAACTGTTTATAACTAAACAAAGATGTTCTTTTGAACCCTCCTAAGTGAGTTACGCAATTTATGGACCTCCTAGCAACAATCGAATCAAGCGAAGTTATTTCGTCGCATGACTTAATTCGTAGTTTTTGCTGCGACAAAAAGTAAAGTGGTCCTATCTACGTCACGCCAATTACTGAATTATCGACCGTGACTCAACCGAACTGAACGAAATCACTCGAAATATCGCAAAAAAACCTATCTATTTATTGATTAAAAAGCACTTTGTTACAAAAACATATTTCAGTTTTTTTCACTTTATTGCGTCAGAAGAATTGTGTTATTTGATGTGTTTGTGTTTTTAAGGCTTTATACTTTATAGTGTCTGGTGGTTCAGTAGCTATGACCACTCCTTATGGGGGTAAGCAAAAAATAAAACATCGTCTTTCTTTCTTCACACTTACGACCGTCATTCATATGCCAGGTGAAACAGAACGACGCGGAATCACCGCCAAAACATTTTTTCTTAATAACTTCTAAAGAAACTCGGTAACAGAATTTTGTATCTTGTGTTAAAATACTGAGTCCGTCAAATGCGCCGTTTTGCGAAACGATGAAATATGCGTGAAAATTAGAGGCTTTTTTTGTAATTTTTTTAAAAAGAAAATTTTAAACTATCGTGTTTTCGCTACTACAGGAGCTTACAAATATAATGTAGTATCTATGTTTAAAAAAGATGAAACGATTCGTAGCTTTATATCACGTATAAAAGGGAATTATGCAATAGTCAATTTTGCTTTTATCGCCCTCTTAAACACCTGGCATGGGGAGTCACACGTGCTATCCATTCATACTTAATGTTATAAATGCAAAAGTGTGTCTGACTGTCTGTAACCTTCACGCCTAAACCGCTGAACCGATTTTACTGAAATTTTGTACGAAGATACATTATGTCGGGAAAAATGGACAGTTCCCGTCCTATAAACGATATTTAGGGCAACACAATTGCAGGCAATATTTGAAGAATTTTTCACATAAAGCTAAACGCGACTGCCTCACATCTGAACGCAGCCTTAACGCAATACTTTGTACTAATAATTTCGGTGTTGCAATAATTACTTTTACAGTTCACAACTAAAGTCGGGTTTATGCC
>JAOTAV010051675.1:0-16123 GCA_026546445.1 Cyclargus thomasi
TGAGATCTCCGCAGAGGTTTTCATATTTGCGCCGTTTGAGGTTCTCCGCCTGGTTTGCGGCTGCGCCTGCACAGCTTAAGGTGCCCTGTACATGGGATGGGGCGAGTGTGTCGACACAAGTCGCATCCCACACAAGGGCCCGTCCAAGACTATATGTATTCAAATTCAACAAAATTCATTTAGTAGTTTTAATGTAATTAATCGAACCAATAATCATGTTTATGGTTAATATTAGGTTACTGTTTTAATACTGAGATGGTAAATTGTTAAAAAATTCTATTTCTGTACTTCCTGTAGGTTTGCAAATTGTTGTAAAATGTTTAATACCTTAATTTTTTGCAATGTCTATTGTATTCAAATTCAAATGTTACATAACCATCAATGTTTTAAAAAAATAAATATACAACATATGATTAGAGTAAATTTGAGTTGTTGCTAATAATATTCCGCAGGTGACCTGAGACCACATAGTTTTGAAAAACTAGTTAAAAGTATCCTGTTTTGATTTAATTTTACTATAAAGTAATGTATATTGGGGGAAATTGAAAGAGAGCCAGTTCTCAGTCCTACGTTATTTGGTCGGAATATGTTAATTCCAAGAAAGTCATGATCTGTTGGCTGAGTTTGACATAACCTGACCAAATTACTTAAATCCACAATCTGTATCTGTTTCAACTTCCCTGATTGTACATAACAAAAAGGAAGAATAGGTACATTACCAAAAATGTATGCTGCGTCTAATACTGCATATTTTGAATTTTGATAAAATTCGTGCATTTAAAAAAATAAATATATTTAAATAACAATTTTCTGATAGCTGTTTCGATTTTAATATATTTTTGCTTCTGCAATAACTATTATACATTTTACCTTGTATAAAATAATATAGTACTTATTACTTAAATAATAAGTTATGTTATAAAAGTACATACTTGATATAATAATCACAAAACTGGTTTTCCATTGACATTTTGGACAAGTGAATCACCTTGACTGTTATATTTGAGTGATGTCCAATATGTTATATTTACAAGAATCAAACTCATGTAAAAAAGGTTTGGTACCATTAAATGACAATTTTTGTATCCCGCTCTGCTTAAATGCTTATTTTATTATCTATTATAATTAAAGAAAGAAGAAAATTGATTAAGTAATTCAATAGAATTTTAAGTACTTTGACGCCATTATGTTTTTTGTTTACTATATGGGAGCCACCCATTAAAGTAATAATAAAATAATTACTGGCTGAATTGCCACTTAAAAATGTATGAAAGCTGATCATCTGATTATGACATACCAAAGCATTAGCAGATATAATTATAAGAAAAAAAAACTAATATATGTTGTTATAGTGGCAAGGAAAACATAATTTGCTAAAATTTCAATTCTCTAGCTATTGCGGTTCTTGAGTTACAGCCTGGAAAAAGTCAGATGGACATACAGCCTACAGGCAAACAGTGTGGAAAATTTTATTCTTGTATTAACTGTTTATCTTAACTTTTAATGCAAATTGCAAAGTTAAAGTGCCTAGAAATAAAACAATACTATAATCAATGTCAAAACTTTTTTGTAGGTTTATTTTTATTGATTAACTTTTTAAGAACTTATACCTAAATATAATAACCTAATGTGCTAGTATTTGTTTATAAGAGGTTTGATAAATCTCATGCAACATCTATTATATAAAAATAAGTCGGGGTTTCCTTCCTGACCATAACTACAGAATGCACGAACCAAATTCCACGGATTTGCGAGTTCTCTGGCTCCGTGAGGATTGTAGCAAAAAATCTAGCAAAATTTCTAGAGTAAAGTTATTACACGAACGGAGGTGCAGGCAACAGCTAGTTTCTTATGTATTTGTGTTTTCGGTCAGTACCTTGTCACTCTCGTCAGTCCTCTGGCAGCAAAATTCAGGAAAATCAAAAAATTTACGACACTACTGAAAAAGGGTCAGAATTGATTGGGATCAGTATATTTTACATCTATGAACATTAAATAAACATAAAAACTACAGCAAACAAAATATCCCTGAAAGATACCCAACTTTTCTAGAACATCCCATATATGTCATTTTAATATTCTGCTGCAGTTCAGCTACTGAAGCATGGTCCCGCATATAATGCTGTAATTAAAATTGAAATAATAGTAATACGTTTTTTTTTTCTTATGAAAAGCACAATAGGTTAACACTATTTTCTTCATTCAGACTTTAGAAAGTTTGATGCTGATTATAGACAAGGACAATAATATTATCTGGTGTTCAGTTTCTAAACTATACAAATTTAAATCAGACAAATCCTTGAATGTATGTTTGCATAATGCGCCATTCATATGATCATAATAGATGGCTGGTTCAAATTAATAAATTTTACTGGAAACTCAAATATTCAGTATGTTGTTGATTAATACTCCATTGTTTCATGCTGCTAACTGTCAAAGCTAACCTACTTTCTTGTTGATAACAACTTTGGGTCAAATGCTTTGGAGTTGAATGAATAATTTAGTTTGAAACTAATATTGGATAATTTCGCTAAGTACCCACCCCCGTTTGGAGTGTTCAAATTATGAAATTCTGTTTCGGTGTATACATTTTATAATTTAATTTTTAATAGCCACGCTGTATACGAGAGGCTACATATCACGGTGTCACCAAAAATCGGCGGGAAACAACTTATCTTAAAATTAGTTAACCCAATACCCAACAATTACGGTTTCTAATATTTGATTAATATATATAATATTTTAAAAAACTTAAACCATAATTCGAAAAACATACGAAATGTTGAAAAGAAATTACCTTGTTGACTACTTTTTTTAAATTGTACCAAATATTTAGACGCTACGAGGGCTCATACTTACGTAATGCCTATACCTACTAATTACCGTAGAAATCAATTATAACTCAAACCTCGCTAACTTAAAAAATAGTTTATTCTATTCCTGTCAGAGCCAGTCCCTTCTTACGAGTCAGCTACCCTTGATGACTTAAAAGTGCTACATATAACTTCTTATTTTGTGTTTCCTTGGACTTTAAGTTATCGAAATTCTACTGTACTAAATATCTTAATACTTCTGTTTGGTATCGCCATAGTCGGAAAAGAATCTGTGTCCACTTCATATGAGTTCGTTTGCGACGGATCAAAACGATCCGAGAGTGGCCGCCCTTAATCTGAAGTAAGAAGGTCGACAGCGATCGATTTCTAATCGAAGAAGTTAAACTGAACTAGTAAAAGTACTTCTATCGATCTTACAGTAATAAAAGTGTAAGAAGTTCTATCACAATAGATTTGCGAGGAATCGGACCGAGCTAAGTAAATGTTCGTTCACGAACAAGTAGTTTTACTTATGCTCAGAGTTAACTTTCTTTTACATTTTACCTAGCTTCTATACCTATATATATAAATTTGTCTTTGGGTTTACCAAGTATTTGATAAAAATACTTCATTGGGCGATTTCTAACTTAGTAATTTCAGAAAATATGTCTACAAAAATCTCCGAAATTTTTGGAATCGGCTCGGTAGCTTATGAGATTAACCATCACGAACATACACACGAACGCTTGCCCGGTTATAATATTAGAATATATAGTAACTAGGTATAACTTTTGACAAATTTGTAGTCTTAGTGACACAAATAATAATAACTCCCACACCGGTTTGTGACGTGACGGTGGCCGGTTTCATAGAAACTGGGCCTGTTACGCAGGAGTAATTTTATAGTGCCCAAGTGTGTGCGCAATACACAAGAGCACTCTCTGTTCCTGTACTCTCATAACCCAGTGGGACCCGGTAAAAGTTGGACCCATGTGAATTTCTTACGCCGGTTCTTCTCGCTGGGTTAGTCCCCGAACCGGTGGTAACTAGGCACCGTAGTTTAGACGTTCAGAAAGTGTACATAAAGTACTTATTTTGAATAAAAAGTTTCTGATTTGATTTGTGAGTTTGTGACTCACGGCGACCAACGACTAATAAGATCGTCATGAAGAAGATTGCACGCGGGCGGCTGGCCCGAGATCGGCCTTGCCCTGCTACTCCAGATTCACGTCGTATACTACATTACTACTACGGCCTAACTATAATCCATACTAATAATGTAGTAATAAGTAGCTGTTGCCTGCGGTAGGCTCGCGTGGAGTTCAAAAATCGCGTACCTCTGCGAATGTTCTTCTAAGGCTCCTTTGGAAACATGTTTTTACAAAAAAAAAAAAATGTAGCGTAAAATTATGATACTCTTCATCGACTCCATCCTTCCGATCCATTCCATCCTTACGTTTGGGTGTGAGGGAGGGACGAACAAAGAAATATTAGTAAGGAAGTAAGGATTACTGCAGCATCAAACTAGAATGCTTTTGTATTTTTACATAGTCGCAATATAAATATGCTTCGGCGCGAATGGGCTGGCTCGACCTAAGTGATACAACGGCCTCACAGAAAACTGGCGTGAAACGGCGTTGTGCTGTGTTTCGTTCAGTGAGTGAGTTTACAGATGGCCCAACTTCTCTAATCCCCTATTCCCTTTTAAATGGTTGGCAACGCACTTGCGACTCTTCGGATGTCACGAGTGTCCATCCACCCATCTACTGTGTCACCAGGATTGACAGCGATAGCCAAGCGCGAAAACTCTATGATATGATCTCAGGGAGGATCCAAGGCACATGCTAAAGCTTTCTAAGGCAGTTTTCGAAGAAATAATTCAGTAATCAAAAGATACTGCTCGGTCTGCACGCATCTTGTAGCACCAAAATCGTTAGAGATTAAACATTTTCTAGGGTAAAAAAATTGTTAAATGAAATCGGTTCAGTATTCAAATTGTCAAGAGGTTACAGACATAATGTTCATAGTTGGGACTAGCAATGCATTCTCTAAGTTTGTCGAGATTTTGAGCTTTAATACTAAAAGCATGTTCGTTTGAAATAAAGGTTTTCAGGACAACTTTTCGCCCTTGATAGATTAATCTCGTGTACGTATTTTTTTCATATAGCGACGTGTATATTTTATTTTTTGAATAACGAAAGAAGCAATACATCACCGCTGTTATCATAGAAAGACATTTTTCAAAGCGTCAAGTTAGTCGGTGTATACATTTCTTGCCGAGTAAACGTAGCGAGCTCATTTATAGAGATTTAGTGCGGGTCTCGCGCGAGCCGCGCTTTCCGAATTGAGATATAAATACAATTCATCATGAGCAGTGCGTTTTAACACAACGATTGTGTTGCTTGATGTTTGGACTACCTTTGGACACGCCGGGCGTGATTTTAGTGGGTCCGAAGTAACTTTGTATGTGCATGAAATGGACATATTGTCTGCAGTCTGCACACTACAGTAATACGAAAGATTTTGCTGTGAAAAATATGCAGACATTGATTCTGAACGGTTACCGGAATATTTGTCAGAATTTTTTTTACAAAAAATGGCGTAAAATTAATGGACAAATACGATTTCCGGTAAGATTATGCAGGATCATCATCACCATGATCTTCTGAGTTTGAGCCCATTCATAGAATTCAGTCTAATTTTGACACACTATATGAAGTTTTGTGTATGGAGTATAAAATATGTTTGTTATCAAACATCAAAAAAGAAATGTATCAATATGGTATGCTATAAATTACTTTTAACTAATAGTATCTAGATTCAGTTGGCAACGGTAGATTACGTGTTGTAATGTGTCTGTCGTACGTGACCTATCACAATTCATTTCGTCTTTCGCTGTTTCTTCACATTTCATTTTATGCGCACACTCGTTTTGTACGTTCGTTAAAAACTCTAGATCAGCACTCGTTAAATCGTTGCGTTTGATGTTTTTAAACAAAAGAGTGAAGACGTGTTTTTGTTACCCTACATCCATACTTAACTATAAATGCGAAAATTTGTTTGTCTGTCTCTGTTACTTTTTATGCGCCAATCGCTGCACCGATTATGCTAAAATTTGGTACTCGAGTTCCTGAAGGGGATATAGGATGCTATTTATACGTGAAAAAATTACGGTCCCCGCCATAAACGTAAACGCAATGAAATTACGGGTGAAATGTAGTTATCTTGTACTATCCTGAAATTAAGGTCGTCCAACGTCGATTGGAGTGGGTAACAAATGTTGCTTGCAACTTCGGTTAGATAACATACAGACAGGCAGGAGTAAAAAGTAACAAATACCTACAGGAAAAAGTCATGGTTGTAATCAAAGGGTAATAAAGTATATTACGTGTAAGTATAAAACGAAATACCTCCTCATAATATCCGGATCGGCAGTCGAGGCTCGGAGCGCACGTCCTTTTTTCTTTATACTTTTACGTTTTTTATCCAACTCATGTGGATATTGTTTTGCGGATATGATCGCTCATGTAATTACCTTGCTAAGTGGTTGTGCTAGAGCTTTTATGAGAATACCTGAGTTGTCTGTAATTAATAGGCTTATTTCACTTTTCCCCGTTGACAATCCCCGCCAACGGGGATAAGTGAACTTTTTGACTTTTGTTCACTAATCCCCATAATAATTAAAACTTGTTTTGGGAATTTGTGAAGTAAAAAGTTACGTTAAAAATAAAAAGTCCCCATTACGTTAAAAATAAAATATTAATGAAAGAATCAGGTACCTTTTGTTTCTTATTGGATAAGTTTTATACTCAAATAAATTATTTTTATAATCAAATAAACTTAAATTTAGGCTTGATTGCAAAACCTAAAAAATACGTTAAAAGTTTATATAGTCTGGCTACTATAACTTGAACCTTGTATTTATTTTGACTATCAACATTATTCCGACACAGTTTTATGTTTTCGATTAAAATTAGGCTACAATTGGATTCCATGATTTATTTAATGAAGAGTATTTATACATTCGGAGTCTGTTTTCGATTATAGGAAATAAATTATACTTCGAATAACACATTGTATTTTATTTATAGCAAATAACAAGAATAAGTCTTTACTTTTTACATATTTACTTATATTGAAATACTCGTGTGTAGGATTCATGATCTGATAAATGATCAAAATATTTTTATTCACTACAATTGTTCATTACGTATTACGACGTGTAATACGACGGTATGATAATACCGTCTACAGAATTTTTGAATTTGGAAGGTTTTTCTAGGTTCACAAACGTCACAAACGATGCTACGTTGACTCTTTTTAAAACATTCAATTTTTATTTGTGACTCTGATTACTGTGTTTTTATAAGCTTTTAAAGTATTTTTCAGGTATATTTTAAGATTATTCGGGGATTACTAAACAAAAAGTTCTCTAACCCCTGTTGACGGGGATTTTCAACGGGGACAAGTGGAATAAGCCAATTAATATAACCCATTCCGCGTAATGTTTGACGTAATTTGACTAATAAGACTAGACTGCTGACCGCTGACCGTAGAAATTCGGACATTAGCCTAATACTTTATCTGTGGAAAGTAGATATTATTAGACGTATTCTTAGGTGTGTTTGTAATCACCATATAGAAAAAGCCTTCAGTCGTAAGAATCGCTGGACAAACGAGATTTTACGATTTTGGTTTACGCGGTTCATAATGACTTATTGTGCGTTTGATACTAGCGGAAATAATAAAGACTTGGTGATCAACAACTTTATTGATCCTATACTGTATGTCTACAGGAAATTGTGATTTCAATTTTGTTCACTTGTGGGTATCACTTGAGGCGGATATCATCTTCCGCAGACGTTTATTTGCATAAGAAGATGTAAGATGTCTTTCTCAATTCTGATTCCCAATGGCTCTGCCATTTGTTCAGCAAGTACGGAGTCCGCTAACGAGTCATGCATATTATCATCATCAAAAACCCTAATCCATATAGCCGCTAATAGGTAAGATGCGTGTAAAACATAATTTATTGAATGCAAATTATTATGATACTGGGCTAAAAGATATGTACAGGATGATAAAAAATATCTAAATTCTGTGGTAAATAAGTAAGATATTAGCGATTTAAATCTCTTTCTCTCGAAATGTAATTTATTGTGAACTTTGTATGCCGCTTATATACTTTGACGTCAGAATCAATATCGGATTTCTCTTTCTAATTGACTAATTTAAAGGCTTGTAACTTCGTTGTAACAATAACTGATTGGGCTACATCGTTTTCCAATACGATAGATTTATTTGAAGAAAGAAAAAAAATCATGCATAGTTATTCCCCCCTATTTCTGAACGGTCTGCCTCTTCTGTTGTCATAATTTAAGAGTTAGCATTAAATAACATAGATCCTTTTTTATGAAGGTAGCCAAAGAGAGAGTGAATCAAATTACATTATTAGATTTTCTCAACGAAATTGAGATTATGTCGAAAAAATCTTGATATCAACTTTCATTTCCAATTTCAAGATTTTTTAGATTTCAATTATAACACCATAACTAAATAAGGTTTTAAACTGACTGTAATAAATTTTGACTTAGATGGTTCCGAATTGGAGTGGGTACTTTAATATTTAAATTCGGATGAAAGCGATACCAGTGTGTTCATAATATATTAATTGCCACATAAACGATTGTTGACTTTTACTCTCATATTAATGACGATTCCTATAACTCAGCTCGAGGTGAAGGTATGCAATAAAAATGTTCAGGGTTTTCAGGATTATTTTGAAACATTCACTGTTCTGAGCTCAGACGTTTCCAATAAAGATCTCATCTTCGGCTTAAATGGGTGGCATTTTGTGTCTTATTTCTCATACCGTGAGGTGTATTAATAATCTGGAGCCAAATTTGTGTTTGCTTTCTTCGATATTTTTAGTAGATTGGAAACTTTTTTTTATCACTGCATAATATTTATTATGCTTAGATTTCCAAAACCACGCAACGAATTTTGGTATTTGATGCAGATTTATGTAGAGACGACGGAAATAGATTAAATCATGAACTTTACTTTGCGCATTGGAAGACACAGGGAATAGCATTTTTTTAAGATTCCGTACCTAAAAGGTAAGAACGGAACGGGACCCTTAATAGGGTCCCGTTCCGTTAAATTAGTAATCTAAGACTAAGATTTCTATCCATCTTTCTGTCTCCAGGCTATATCTCAAAAACGGCAATAGCTACTCATTTGAAATTTTCACAGAATATATATTTTTGTTGCCGCTATAACAACAAATACTAAGAACAAAATAAATTGAATATTTCAGAGTGTCACTCATACAAAAAAAGTGTTTTTTTTTTCAAATTTCATCACTCGTTGGGAAGTGTAAAGCTAAAGTTGTTTGACTTTCAGAACTCTGTATTGTTAATGTTTTGTTCTTTACTGGAACGGAACCCTTTAAGCGTGATTCTAACTAAAATTTGGCGATTTTTTTAAATAAAAATACTTAAAGGTCCTACTCAACAATAGTATAATAACAACCGTTTAAATACGTTTTATTTCATGAGTGGGTGTAATTTATACTAAAAAGTCTATTACATGTTAGCAGAAAATGTTAAAGATACCACTTGCGACCTTTGAGCTCGTGTGGAAGTTCATTTTGAACTTGCCATGGAACGTGTACGTGTGGGTGAAGATAAAGTTCCTCTAAAAAGCTCAATATGCATTTTAATTAATTTTATTCATGTCATTTCTGTTTCATTATCCTGTTTAAGACAATTCGATTATGGAATTAATTGAGGTATGTACTTGTTTATAATATTACACGAAATTTATTAAGATATTAAAAACTTTCGACTCCGGCTTCGGGCGAAAGAAGAAGCGATTGCCGATTAATCGGCTTCGGCGAAAACTTCCGAACTTCGTCGGACATTACGGTGATGGAATAGGGTTTTTTTATAGTTAGCTGGAAATCGATCTAATGGTCACCTAATGGACAGCACTAGCCTATGGACACTCGCAACATCGAAAGACTTGCAACTGCGTTGTTGGCCTTTATTTTATTTGACCTACTGTAACAATAGGTAAGAATTGTTAAAATTTTATAAATTGTTATGTTTGTACATAAAGCGGGAATAAATGGGATTCGCGGTGGTAATGTTTGTAAAATTCGTCTACTAACAAAAGTGTATCTTGAGCTTCGGTGGTTATTTATCGACGCTAAAGTTAATGCTTTCAGCGGCAACCCTTACTAATGTGAGTTGAAGTATTTTAAGCCGATATCAACAGTTGGTTGTATACGATAGAGCAGATGTTTGGGGATATCGTTAACGCGCTTGTCTAAACACGTTATATATAGATTAGTTTGTATTGCCTATTATCTGGATAGATTAGCTATCGAGACGGTAATGTGGTGACAGGTAATCTGGGAATTGAAACTTAATTAGAAGCAATAAAGCCACTTTATTTACCCGCGTTTAGTGCTCACACAAATACACACATGCGTAAACTAGTGCTACTTGTCCAGCCGTGCGAATTGCAATCAAAGATTAAACGTCATAACACATTGAAAATTAAAAACAGACCTACGTTTTTTGTTTCTTTTACAATGTTTTTTTTGTTACGTTTAAAAATCTTATCATGAATATAAAATAATCATTATTTTATTAATAAAAATATCAGTTAATCATTGTTATAAAACGAAGCAATTAAAAGAACCTGGAACAACTTTACATGTTATCTAAAAACATTTCAGTATTACAGGCTTCGAAAAAATTCGCATTTTGACAATTTGTTGTTTAGACGTGAAGGACCAACATTCAATCAAACTCACTTCGATTTGCGCTTAATCCATAATACAATTAATTATATAACATAACATTATTGATCGATTATGCTGAGTAGCGTCATGGGGTCAGTGCATATGATTCACGGACCAGTTCCCGGCCACATTCCACTATCTCGGTCACCAGAGGGAAATCCATTTTGGACGTACGGTGACTTGTTATGACGTGCTCTATGGCTATTTTGTTTATGGCACTAAATAATCTTGTAAAGTTTTTGAGTTTTGGGACTATGTAGGACTATTTAGGTTTTTGCCGTGGAAGATCTATGCTTCTGATGATACCACGGTCTCACAGAAAACGGGCGTGAAATGGCGTTGTGTGGTGTTTCGTCCAGTGAATGAGTTAACGGGTGGCTCAACTTCCCTAATCACATTTCCCTATCCCTTTTCTAATTCCCTATTCCCTCATAAAAAGGCCGGCAACGCACTTGAAACTCTTCGGATGTTACGGGTGTCCATGGAAGACGGCAGTTGTTTTCTATCAGATAGTCCCGTATGCTCGTTTGCCCCCTAGACGGAATAGAATACTAGACGGCTCTATCACAAACCCTTCATTCCTTACCTTCAAGATTGGAAGATTGTATTAGGACTGTTGCCATTATCTAAAATAGGGTTCCGTACCATTTTTTATAGACGCATTACACCACGTCAGTCGGACCCCGTGCTAAGTACACGAGGAACTTGTTCTACAGGTTATCAGACATCGGAAACATATTTAAACTTTTTTATACTTTACACATATGAAAGATTTTTATTATTTGATATTTAATACACATCCAAGACCGAGGAACATTGAAAAACTTTGCTCCGTCGGCGGGATTAGAACCCGCGACCTCCGGCTTAAGCTACCAACTCACTTGCAACCGAGCCATGCGTAAAAAATGTGATTTTTGTATAATTTTTGCCCATTTGAATTATTAAAATTTTATTTATTATTATGGTTTTAGTATTAGTGTTTAAAATTTCAAGTCTATAGCTTTTACCGTTCTTGAGATACAGCCTGGAGACAGACGGACGCACAGACATCGAAGTCTTAGTAATAGAGTCCCGTTTTTACCCTTTAGGTACGGAACCCTAAAAACGAACTTATTATGGTCAAACGTAGAAATTTCAAATCTCGTTTTTTTAAAATCGTTAAAAGTCTTAAAAATATGCCTATAAAACTTCTTCTACTTCCTGGTAGTTAAAGGTATAACTACTTAATTGAATAATGAATGATCGATCCTAATGCATGTACGTGGTAATTCAGCGCACAATAGTCAATGCTTATCGCTCGTAACAATTAGCCCAACTAGGTCACTGACGGCTGACGACGCGACGTGTGCCATTTTGATCGTGCGCTTTCTTAACCACCTTTTGTACTATTCACTAGCCATCTTTAATTCATAAAAATATTAAAACAGTGTTTAGCTAATCACGATTCGCTGTCCATTTCAGTCGTGTGACGTTTTCAATATTCAAGAAAAGGAATGCGAATCCTGATTAGCTAAACAATGTTTAAGTGTTTTTGTGAGTAAGGGGATTAATGTGTGCTATTTTATTTACAAACTGCTCTTACGCGTTTTGGTACGCGCAGCGACGATATCACGTTGGTGGTTCAGCTTAGCCGGGCTGGACAGAGAAATAAGCAGCGCAAGATTGTAAACGGGTCGCTCGCTCTTCCACTTATCATACCCCTGTTGCCTAGTGTATGATCGTAAGATTCGTAGGGATTTTTCACTTGGTTTTTTCATGAAATAAATAGTTGACCTTTTAGTTGAGTTACTTTTGGGTTGAACTTTTATGATGTATGTCATGTTTTAAGCAGAATATAACGTCAGTCCTATAAAAATACACATTTCTAACAAGCCGGCAACGCACATGCAACCCTGATGTTGCGGGTGCCTATGGGCGGCGGTAGTTGCTATCCATCTGGTAACCCGTATGCTCGTTTGCCCCCTTATTTTTATAAAAAAAAAACAATCTACTATTTCCAATTTTTACCGTGATTTGTGTTAAGGGAATGCTATTAATTATAGAGGGTGATCTATTTTAAAGTCCCGGAAATACACATAAATAATACAGACTAATGTTTGGGTAAGGATATGACTCCCTCTGTATCTGTCAATAATACTTCCTCGCGCTATTTAGCTCAACAAGGGGTCCACCTTTTTAAAAGTTTAATGTGTCCTATATATAGGACGATGAAGTGTATTAATCACGAGTTTAAACGCTGTCCCCTTAAAGGACTCTATCAATGATATATATTTTAAAAGGCAGACTGTCTAACCGACAATGAACTGGTTGAAAATAGAATCCAATATAACTTACGTTTTAAAAATAGAACTGTTGTAGTGGGGTGGGTAGAAGTGCGATGGCATTTTTCGTTGACAAGTTGAGTACGAATAGAACGTTCTGGAGCTCTGATGATAGAGTTAGTACCTGGTGATATGTTAACGACTAAAATTAACTCCATAATATGTTGGATTTCAGAGTTCGTTGTAGATTGTTGTCTGTCGACACATTAGGATGTTTTTTAGTAATTTTTTTTAACTGTCGTTAGATAATCTTTGATTTTTTTATGAACTAGTTTCATTTTAAAATCCAAATATCGTCTCTTAGGTTACAACACCGCCTAAGTCATTTTTACCAACTTTACAGAAGACGAAACAAACTTCGCGGTGTTGCGAGAGGCCAACCGTCTTGAGCGCTGTCACTATTCTTTAATTACGGCTTTTGGCTGTCTGAAATTTATTTAATGTAACCAGGGGTTGCACGCGTAATGCTCTATACTAACAGCTCCATCCAATGTCATTAAAATGTAAAGCCGAAAATTTCTATAACCGCAAAAAAGACGATATCTAAAACACAATGGTGACTGAATGCCGCATTTAGTGAATTTTTGCCACGTTTCATATATTATTGGGCGATTTGACATAATTGACTTGAATTAAAAAGTATGATATTTGGTTAGCATAGATCATCCTAATTTGTTACTGCGAGACTAAATCTGTGTGCCCAATATATAATAATATATAACAAACGATAAATTGGGCGTAGTTGGCTCATGGCTGCCTCTCGTATTCTGAAAAGGTAAAAATATAATATCATCCAGGTACATAGGGCCTCCGGTCATCTGAATCGTCACAACACAGTGCAAGCGTATTTTAAGCCGATTTCTCGTAAGGCCGTATTATTTTTTCCTTGTATCAAATATATGTGGCAAAGCAGGGTTGTCTCATGCCCATTTTCTATCTGTAATCAGGATGTTTTTTGGGGATCTGATGAAATCCATTTTTTTTAATGTCTTGTAACACTGTAACTACTGAGCATAAAAATAAGGTCCGATAAGTAACAAATTATTAGAATCCAAACATCACACTTTTTTTGTCTGGCCGGCAATTATGTCAAATCCAGAATGAATGATCTTATTTGGCAGGCTTATGTTATAATGTAATTTTTAGAGCGTCCGTGGCCTAATGGCCATAAGATATTTAGTTCGCACTCGAGAGGGTGCAGGTTCGAACCTCGGTGGAGGCGTGTACCAATGAGACATTTTCCGATCTCAAGTACATAATAGGGATGCTTATTGCACGGGGAGAGCCATGCTTCGGCACGAATGGGCCGGCTGTTGTGCTGTGTTTCATTCAGTGAGTTGAGTGACCGGTGGCCCAACATTCCTAATCCACCTATCCCTGTTCCTATTTCCTATTTCCTCATAAAGGCCAGCAACGCACTTGCGACTTTTCGGATGTCACGAGTGCCCATGAGCGACGGTAGTTGCTTTCCATCAGGTAACCCGTCTGCTCGCTTGCCCCCTAAAATATAATTTAAAAGAATGTAGGCATCCGCTAACAAAGGATTTTGATAATTTCAAGCCCTAAGGGGAAATAATAGGGGATGAGAGTTTGTATGAAAATACAAATATATACGTGAGCGAAGCCGCGGGAAAAAGCTAGTCACTGATAAATTTATTTCTCTCTTCCTACAATTATTATATTTTTTAGAGCTTGGTACCTACCAATCTATGACCTCATAGAGCGGCAAAGCAGTAATAAAAGAATTGGTTGATTTACACATACGCCACTAGATGGCATTAGTTACACTGTATTTTTTTCATATGTATCCCATACTCCGTCAAGTAATACTCTAATTTTATAACGTATTACTGCTGTTACAATAGCACATAACATTATGTGTATACTTTTACTCGCAAGTGTGTCGTATACAACTAGGTCATTACTACCACAGTATAAGTGTGCAGTAGTCTTCATGTAAAACCGTCGGAATCGTACGCACATTTTACTTAACTTTTAGGACTTTTTGAAAGTATGAGGGAGCTTATCTTGAGTTCAGTGACAGTGACCACTTGAAAATCAGTGGTACGGTACTAAATCAAAACCGGCCAAGAGCGAGCGACCTTTTAAGGGTTCCGTATCCTGACATAGCATAGAAATTGGGAAATTAAAGAAAGTTAAACAGCTATAACACACATCGTTATGACGATAGTGCGAAGAAGACGCCCAACAGCGACATCTATTGTCGTAAATAAGTAGTATCTTCCGTTTACAGAACAATACAGTAACGTATTGGTTACACAGTCAGTTTGGCATGAGTTCATTCCATCAGTTTAGTCTGCCGTCAAACTGATAAAAAACTGATAAAAAGACGAAACATGCGTTTTGATTGGTGAATAGAGAGTACTTACCCGCTCAATTTCAATGAAATGAACTGATGCCAAACTGACCGCGTAACCTCTGCTTTACTGTTTTATATCTATACTGTGCTACCAGTGTAAGCAATATTGACTCTCATTGGTTCGTTTACGGATGCAGTACGGGTGAAAGTGCATTCCATATATTCTCCAGACCAAATCTAATAAATAAATTTAATAAGTATTATAGCTAACACTTATGATTTCACCTTGACATGTTTTATGTTTATAATTTTAGCAACATTTTATATTGGACTGGAAGGAACTGCTTACGTGTGTAACGCTGCGTTATGAGTCGAATAAAATTCATAAAAATATCTAAACAGTGTTAAACTAGTAAAGTGTCGCTGTCCCTTTCTGTCTTGTGACGTTTTCAATATTCCAGAAAAAGATCTTACTTAATTAAACACTGTTTAAATATTTTTATGAATAAGGGTGTAAATCTACGTAAGAATGTTCTCAGAAACTACAATACAAGCGTCAATACCACATAATACTTAGGTACGGAAAGGGATACCTATTTATTTACTTGCTTTACAAAAGCTTACCGTAATATATAAAAGATGGAAATAATCATAAATAACATCAATTTAATTTTAAATTTCCCCCTACATACCGAACAATAACGATGTAAATTATGTCCATGATTTTGCCTGGATAGTAGAAACGCCATATCTAGATAGTAGTTGTGGATATCCTACTGGTTTTTTTTTTTTTTTTATTTAAAAATAAGGTACATCTATAGGCTTTTCGCCCATATCCTTTGTTTGTAATCATTAT
>JAOTAV010051686.1:0-16122 GCA_026546445.1 Cyclargus thomasi
CACCTAAAGTACATAACGTTCTAGGTCTCCTCGACGCTCGAGTTACTACAAAAATAGCACTCTCGCCTCCCCGACTATTATAACGATACTCGTATTAAAGATTGTTTTTCTCAACTCTATTGGAATAAAATTGATATTTATTGCAATTATATTTTTTAATTCTGGAAAACTTTTGGTGTTTCATTTTGAATTCATTCAATTTAAACGATGGAGTTTCTCTGTTTGACCTGTATGTATGTATGTGCGCATTTATCCTGCGTTTGTTTGAAAAGATTTTAATACGGTTTTCAGTATGAGGTTTTGCATACTCAGAAGATTACTAGTCAACCGTTTGAAGTAGGTTCTTTATTGCTAAATATTTGTTATTACTAATATGATATTTGCTATGGCCACATGATATAGTTACGCGGCTGTTAACTTACAATATTTGTATGAATATGCTACTAGTCATCAGTTTTTTGCTTATAAACAAAACTTCCAAAACTTCCATCCATCACATCTCGCTTCGTCGTGAAAGGTAAAGTTTTTTCATATTTGGCAGGCGTTGTTATCGCAGTAAATGTTGTCCCTAAGGTACAAGACTAGAGTATATAAATGTTAGAAGTTGGAGCCAAGTAAAACTAAGAAGATGTAGTTTTGCTGTTAGAAATACTGATATGCTGAAAAACATTTATAACTTAACTAGCGTAAAAAACATATCCTATAAGTGAGGATGTAATGACGAGAGTAAAGAGTTAAGTGTAATAGAGAGTTTTATACATATACGTCCTGATTCCGGAAAATGTATCTAAATTGCCTATGCGATTTGATCTTTAATTTATAACAGACCGACAGACTTCCTTAAACTTTAACCCAAAAAAGCTAGAGATTTATTTATGTTCACAGTAATAAATATACATTTTTCTTGCTCTATATCCATCCATCTTTGTATAGTAATGTTTAAAAAATAACTTTCGGTGCAGTCATGTAAAAAGTTGGTACGTGCCAAATGCCTCTCAAACGCCACTGCCAACCCTAAGCTCTGCGCGCTCCGATTTATGCGTAATTATTCTATGCAACACATAATGGCAAACCAGTAATATTTCATGGCTATCTAGATTCTAGACCGCAAAAACCTCGGCAGGGTTCAGCTAGCGCCGTATTAGGCGCCCGTCGGGTGACTCATGCTTGCTTTACGTACTTGTATTACCCGCCACTTACACTTTAAGACTATGGGCCTGTTTCACCGCTTACTGATAACTGTCGGATAGTCTGACCATAACTTTTTTTACAAATTCTACTCTAATACCTATAGGTAAACTTTATAAGTAAGCGGTGAAACGGGCCCTTGAGTTAGGCTCAGCCCAAAATTATAAGAATTTCTGATCGCAAAAATTCGGACGCTTGTCAGATATATAATATACAAAGAATACAAAGCTTTATCAGACATTTCGGACAGTTTGCGGGGACCCCAACAAACCATATAAACGAAGTGAGTTTCGGCGAGGAGATTTCTGATTAGAAATTCAGGAAGTCCGATATTTTTAATCAGAAGTTCGGGTAATATGCGGTCGGCCTAATACTCTACCTTCCGGTAGAGTTTACGATTCGCCAGTTCTATGACTTCTCTGACCTTGCCAAATCGTTTGTTTGAGTCTGTGCATACCGGTTTTAGTTTGTATTTCGACTTGATTTACTGTATTTTAATTGCAAATTCTAAAGTTATGTAACATAGATACATAAACATGAGTGATGAGATATTATGTGTTGATAAAAATCTTAAAAATATGCAATAGACAAGTTAGCTTTTGTTTATTGTTGTAAGTTGGATTACTAGATGTTGCCCGCGACATTGTCCGCGAAACTTTATAAATTATTTTACAATACTTTTTGATTACTACTCGGCTCGTATTGGTCGTAGCGTGATGTTATATAATTTTCGAATCTCAATTTTTTTTTAAATATAAATGCAAAATTTTTCGCACAATTTTCAAATTGTGCGAAAAATTTACCACCCACATCATCTTGATGAGCGGCAGTCTTCCACAGTGCGCTTTTCGCGTAATTTTTTGCCTCGCACAGTAGAAATCTAGAATGAACTATCACCAGCGGTATTTCAGGACCGCTACGACCTTTAAAAAGAGGGCGTATTTCCTCTTAACAGGTCGGCAACGCACCTGCAACTTTTCTGATGTTGCTGGTGTCTATGGGCGGCGATAGTTGCTTTTGTTGCCAACAGACTCGTTTGTCCCTTATTTTATATAAAAAAAAAATTTAAATCCGGCCAGTAGTTCCTAAGATAAGCGCTCCCAAACAAACAAACTTTATACAAACAAGCTTTATATTGTTAGTATAGATGACTGTGACCGAAATGCCTAGATGTTGATGTTAAGAATGATATTAAAATATTAGAATTAAGAAGCCGATGAGAATGAAGCTAATGATTTTAGTTTACGTAAGTATAGTGATTTTTTTCCAAGTTGTCTCTATGGTTCATTGAAATTCGACGTACAATGTTTTATGAAATCTTGACGGTACAAATCGCTATACAAATCGCGACGGAAAATTAAGCGACAGACGTTTCATAATCCTTTTAGTTTTGGTTTGGTCGCAAGCGTTTCACGCATCTTTAATCATAAAAGGACCTTATTCTAAATCACCCGTTGCAGGAAATTGTAATTAAAGTTATCAACCTTTAATGCCAATTTACCGCAACGGTCGATTCTATGAAAGATTCTTTTATAATTAAAGATGCGATTCGATGAACTTTTGTTATCCGGGGTATTGCATTATAGGTCCCTTTTTCATGGTTGCATACGGCAAAGAGTCATTTTATGTTGACTGATGCATTTTTCATACAGGTCGACAAAATTTAAAAAATACTTCTCAGTTATAATATTACGACATTTTTATATTCTGTATTCTTTTTAGATAACATAAATCTTAATTTCAAAAACTAGTAATTAAGATTAATGTATATTAAATTATACAGGTTGTAAAAACAAAGTAATTATACTTTAGACTTTAGAGTGTGTATGTGATGTCAGAAAAAAGTAATTCATGTTTATTAATTGGGGTTGTTATTATTACATTAGTTATATTGTGTCATAATATTATTTTGTCGTGGTCGTAGGTTTCGATATTAAAGAATTTGTTTTAAAAATGGTATCATAGAAAATTATAACAAAGTTGTCTATTTAGAGGATAATAATTTGATTGCCTCCGTGGCTCAGTTGGTGAGCACGTTGGAAGCTTAAGCCGGAGGTCGCGGGTTCGATTTCTGCCGACGAAAAAAATGTTATTCAATGTTCCTGGGTCGTGGATATGTCTTAAGTATGTGTATCATATAATAAAAATAGATTCAATATAGTATAAAAGTAATAAAATATATTATTGTCTCGTACCCCTAGCACAAGTGCCTCGAGTCCAGGGGCCAATTCTCAGGATGTGAGAAAAAGTTCACACTCGAATAAAATATCGAGTGTGAATCCTGAGAATTGCCCCCCAGACTGACGTGACAGATATTATTATAACAATAATAATACTATTTTGAATTGGTAAAACATATTTTGTTAGTAAAAAAATATTTTTATATAAGGTTAATGCTAAACGGTGGGCTCGAGGTCCCTCTACCATGATACACCAGTCGATTCCGAAAACTTTTGACAGAAAAATCACATTGATGCGATAAATATCGTTATATTTGCGATACTAGAATACATTGGCAGAAGAAAGGGCAATACCATACCGCTTACTGAGAACGAATTCACTAAAGACGTAAGAACCTTAATTTTGAAAACAATTACTGTTGTTACTTCATGTTAAGTTACAAAAGAGGTACTTATTTAGGATTTCCCGTACCTTTCATTTCATTTGACGTTCAAAATAAATCCAGTTAAAGTCGATGTTGATAATGATAAAGATTAGGGCCAATAACAGTATCAGTAATCTGTGTCACCGAAAATGCCGTTAAAGCACTGACTGCGCAAAAGCCCGATCACAAAAGTTAGTTCATTAGTCATTCATGTCACATAACTGTCTAACTAGTGGATGACAAAAAATCTGCACGGTTTGTACGTCCCTGCGGGTGATGAGTTCTAGGGCTGGCGCTTTATAATAACTAAAGGCCGCCCTATGGTCGAAATTCGACAATCAATATTTCAATCCATTATGTACAGGAGCTATGAAAATATAAAACCTATTCTCAATTCTCAGGCTTCAATTGTGCATAAAGGTCCCATTACCAGGCAATTCAATTTTAAAAAAGACACAGATTTTAACCATAAACAAAAGAGTGTTTCGTGTATGTTTATCGTGTCATAATATTATAGTGTGCGTAGCATTTTATTTGTAAATGTGCAAGGTAAAGGAATATTTTATAATAATATTGGTATCCTACGCTCCTCCATTTCAACTATAACTGGGATAAATTTTACGCTTTTATATCTACGCGTCTTTCGTCAAAAGGGATACAAAGTTTTCCGCTCGCGTATTAATATAAATATTAAATCACTTGAAGCTCGCTGTCTCAAAGGCAACAGACCCCGCCCGCAAATCTAAGTAAAAAAAAGTTTTAAACCGGTATTGTGTTTGTTAAATAACTGACCAACAATAAGTGCTAAATTAAAAGTGCATAAAGTCCACAAGGTCTGTACCTCCCTAGGGGTGATAAGTTTTAGGGCTGGCACTCTATAATAAATTTAATCAACATAATATTATGAAGTTTGATATCCCTTGGTTGGTCACAGGTTACACCATGACACCATCGCTGCCAAATCTAAGCAAGTAATAAGCGCTATGTTGTAATTTCAATAAATAATTACCTTACCAAGTAACAACTAATAGATGACAAAAAATCTGCTCGGTTTGTGCGTCCCTACGGGTGATGAGTCCTAGGGTTGGCGCTTCAAATTTTATCAACACATGAAGTTCGATGTCCCTTGAGTAACATGGTAAAATACCGCTCTAAGGGCTTGTTTCACCGCTTACTGTTGAAATTTCTGTTAGGCTATCCAGAAGTTTTTGATTGTCCATACAAAGTCTGTTAAAGTTGTGTCTGTCAAATAAATAGACTTGAGGCGGTGAAACTGGCTCTTAATCTCTACCCTTAAAGTTTGACAACAGTAACTGATTCGGCTTCATGATTACGATGGCAGGTGACTAAAACTCACATTCGGCCGAACGACAATAAGCGATAAAATAATAATCAATAAGGAAACCGGCTGAGCTATCCGATACAATAATCATCCGAACCTGTCCTTATTATCGATGTCAATGTCTCAAACGTGTCGTACTGACACACATCCTGAGGTCACGTTAAGGTCTCTTTACACTCTGCTTGCGCAACTAGAACGTGCGAATTTGATTTACAGGATGTAACTAAAAGTGAAATTCAGGGTGTGTGTCTCACTTATGTAGAGCACAAGTAACAGGCGCACATGTCATTGCCGTGGGAGAGCCATGCTTCGAAACGAATGAGCCGGTTCGAACGGAGTAATACCGCGGCCTCGCAGAAAACTGACGTGGACGCCGTTGTGCTATGTTTCGTTCGTGTCATAATTCGTGAGTTTATCCAACTTCCATCAGCAAGACACTTGCGACTTTTCGGATATCACAAGTGTCATGGGCGACGGCAGTTGCCCGTCAGGTAAACTGTCTGCTCGTTTGCCCCCTAAATATCATTTAAAAAAATGCGTATACATTATATATTTTTACTACTACATTACTTACTACATTATAGATTCAACACAGATTCGGAAACTTCACCGCGCGGTATATAATAAACGCTCACCGCGCGGACCCTTTTCGTATGCATATGGTCGTCGTGTTGGGTAAAGTAGTAATGTTTGAATAACTAAAATAACTAAGACCCAGTGTCGCACGTGCTTACCTATATATATATATAGGTAAACACGGCGACCAATGGCCGGACGTAAAGTTTCCGAATCCGAAACGAATGAAAATCGTGGATCGGTCGTATTAGCTCACACAATCAACTCCGTTCTTCAACTTTTCTGTTTCTTCTTTGCAGTTCGCCTAGCGGGCGTGATGTCGCGGTAGTCTAAGGTGTAGTGATGTGATATGAGGCGGCATGTTCACCAAGCACGGCCGGGGCAGATGCCCGCGCCCCGCTAGGACCTGCAAAAAGAAAAAAAACCCGCACACCCCCTGGAAATACTTGATGAATTGCCCACTCGTTAGAAAATGTTTTGGTACGGTATTCTTTTTAGTTTTTATTTTTTTTAAGTTTTTTTTTGGCTTCGCACGTGTTTGACTTAAGAAATATGTAGGTTATTTGACTGGATTTTTTTTGTACTAGACATTTCTCGCGGCTCGGCCTGCGTAAGAAAATAGGGAATTCCGAGAGGAACTATACGTTTTCAGGCTGAAGTTGCCTATGTAATTCCTGCTGGCCTAGCACAACTACCGAGAAAGAGTTTCTTTGTACAGCAAGATAGGCAAAGCGACGTTGAAGTGACGGATGCATTAAGGAAATCTGTTAGTTTATCCCAACCATCTGACAGTGTATTTATTCTTTCGTATGTCTACTAGCGCTATGCTAGCCCTCTGGTGGTCTACTCCACACTTGTGCCAAATTACATAAAAATCGGTATAGTAGTTAGTAACATAAAACGGTCATACAAATAAATAATTCAGACTTTTAGTTATTTATTAGTTTTAGTATAAGTACTTTATGTCTACAGATTTTACAGATTATTTCCTCTTAAGAACCAATTCATAAAATCACTTAAAATATGATGTATGGGTATAGAAATATGAATATTCGACATAAAAGATTGAAATACAGCTTTCGATTTTACTCGCAGCTCTTGACTTGCATGATTTCGCGTAGAATATTATATGACTTTTATATGCAATAGAAAATATTGAGCTGGAATATCCAGGACCAAAGAAATATCTCAAAATCTAGTCGTATATTTTTTGTGACCTGGATTTTGAATTGTTGTGAATCGATTAGCCTTCTTTTATGACCGCTGCTAAATCAAAAGTAGGTGAACATGGGAAAAGATTGAGAGGTTTTAAACTTGGGTAGTCATTTATAACGTTCGATTTTATTTATGCGACTTTAGCACGTCATTTTCGATTTTGCCCGCGGCTTCGCTTGCGTGGAATTCGAAATGGGTAAAACAACTAACATTTATGTAAGCTCTTTTAGATTAGAAGATAGTTTCAATATCAACAGTAGCCTTAGATAACTCTGAGTTTTTTCAACTACGTCTATACCTAAAATCCAGATAATTGGTTGCTTCGATAGAGACAAACACAACAAACAAACAATACTTCATTTATAATATAACTTGAATAGAACCCGAAATTACCCGCAAATAGGAGAAAAACCATCGAAAAAAGTTTTTTTTATAAAAACGCGAATAAAAAACGAATGACCCACACGGGGCGAAATACGCTACCGATTTATGTGATTTTAATGATTCAGTTATTTCATTGCAGAATCTTATGTCTACTGCGTAAGGGTGATATTCATGAAATCCATAGATCGAAAAACTGTGAACCACAGCGATTTATTGCGTTTGGCGCCATGCTGTTTTGCTTATAAATTACTTACACTAGACAAACCGGGGTTTTCATGCACAATTAATTCAGATTTAAGTGTAAATAAAATAACTAAAACGATACGTGGTAAAACACAACGTTTTAGTGTTAATATAATCATGGGAAATAAAAATTGCTGATAACAAGTCAGCTATTGTCTACTTTCTGTAGTTTCGGCATGAAACGCGATCAACGGAATGTATGTACAAACAAAGTTTAAAATTTATATTAATAAGATTTGTATCATTAATATATTATTAATTTCATGTCCTATCTCATTACTTGGCTATAGTTTTTCTGGTGTTTTGCCAAAATAACTGGTGTACAAGAGCCAACAAAGAAACACAACATTGATTATTTCATGTGAAAAATTCCAAAAATCCCATAATAGTTGTTGCAACATAAAAAACATTAGAATACAATTCTCTCTTCATCCATTTTATATGATTTAGCGTAAAATTTTCCGTAAAATCATTACTAATCGGAAATGTAAACTTTGACCACTTATTGCCTTATGTATTGCGTCCAGAATTCATAAACAGTGCATATGTAATTCCTGGCGTTTGTGCTATAGTATAATCTCAAAGAGTAAACCGCCTTCATACAAGACCAGATAAATCGGGTGCCACGCGTGCGCCCGATTTATCTGGTCATTATTATAGGGCTATTGACAAATTGAACTCTTGTCAAAAAGCCAGAAAACCTAAGCACAAAATCACTTAAAATATGAAGTGTTCCCGTTTACGAATATGAAAATTCGACATAAAAGATTGAAATACAGTTTTCGATTCTACTCACAGATCTTGGCTTGCATGATTTCGCTTAGAATATTATATGACTTTCATATACAACAGAAAATATTGAGCTGGAATTTCCAGGACCAAAGAAATATCGCAACCTTCATACAAGACCAGATAAATCGGGCGCCACGCGTGTGCCCGATTTATCTGGTCATCATTATAAGGCCATTGACAAATTGAACTCTTGTCAAAAATTCAGAAAACCTAGGCCTGAGTTGAACTACTGTGTATGAACTGTGAACACAATTGTTTATTTTCCGTATAATACATAACATACTTAGTATTCTCCATTACAACCATTGCGTAGCCTCACCTCTGTGCATTTCGCACTTATTAAAATAATACCCTTGTAATACTTATTCTACGAGGATGGTTTAGATGGTCAAATCAGAACGTACGCCAACTTCTAAAGTATCACTATAAAAATAATTGTTTGTCCATACTAATAATATAAAGTTGAAGAGTTTGTTTATTTTAACGCGCTAGTCTTAGGAACTACTGGCCGGAATTGAAAAAATCTTTTTGTGTTGATTAGCCCATTTATCGAGGAAGGTTATATGATATACAATATTACGCTACGACCAATAGGAGCCGAGCAGTAATCATAAATGTTAAAACGGGATAGTTACTTAATTTAGTACATAAAAAATCTGCAAAAAAACTAGCGATGTTCTAAAAACGCGTTACTAAAAATACTTCCACAGGCAATGTCATGAAATACGTAAGTAAAAACACTAAGTACATAAAAAAGTATTTTAATTACTTGAATTAAAATGCAAGGTTACAAACATTATGTTCGAAATAGGAATTTTAATTAATGATTCGAGGTTTTTCGGTAATTTTAAAATTGGAATAAGCTGTTAGGTTACTCTATTTAAAAAAAATATTAGATGTAGGGAGCCTAAGATCTTGATTCTAATTATCCTCCTAACACGTATATCAGGGAATACTACTTTTTCGGAATATAAGTCTTTGTGTTCAGTCAGAACTCAGAGGCTTAAATATTTGAGTAGCAAATTTTATCATAGTAGAGTAGTTTTTTGTGTAACGGAGCAATTACAGTAACTAAATAATAATATAGGACAACGTCTTCATTTACCCATTCTTCACGCTCAAACTAAGCAACCAATCGACACGATTTGTGGCATAGCTATAAAACATAGGCTACGTTTGGTCCTGAAAAAAATAATGTTGCCAAAATGTTCGTATTTTTATATGATTTTCAAATACCGTGGTATTTACGTTATTAAAAGAACTAGCATGCAAAACTTTAAGTTCTTAGGACCAAAAAAAATCCGTCCACCAAAAAAAGCGAGCACCTACGTCGTAAAGAGAACCCGCATGCAGTGTTTGAAACTCGTAGCACTTGTAGTTTCTGAGATTTCGTGATGAGTGAGTGACCGTTACGCTTTTATCCGTGATGTCCAAATTTTCCACACACGTTTCCATGGAATGTAGGTGAGTACAAGTGTGATCGGGTTAGAGCATCAATGGGATTTGGCACGCTGCCAGGTACTAGAATAAGTTAACACCGATTTCCCATTCATGCTTTAAGATGGCGGGTTTCTTATCCAGTGAGTGAGTAGTTTGGCAAATTACGTATGATCATTTCTATAGCAAAAGAAAAGATTGAAATATCTCAAGTAGATCAATGCATCACATGCGATGTTTTTATACAGCCTTGTCAAAGCACAACTTGCGCTGATTTGCCAGTTTATTTGATTTCCACATATTGGTTCTTTAGGTCTTATGTGGTGTCAATGTACTCGAATGTATTTCCTTCCGCATAGAACATCTATCTATCTACCGTTTAACCGATGTTTATCAAACATGTATATATACAAAAAAATCGCTGTGCTACTTCGCGAGCTATTACTACATATCAACTTATAAAATACTTGATGATGTCCGCAACTACGTACAGCCAAAATTTGTTTATTGCGCGGGAACCGTACAATTTTCCGGACAAAAAGTATCCTATGTCCTTCCCGAGACTCGGAAGTAGCTCCATACCAAATACCAGCAAAGTCGATTCAGCTGTTTGGGTGTGAAGAGATAACAGACAGACGCGCTTTCGCATTTATAATATTAGTATAGATATTATATTTCAGTGTCGGGTAATAAAATGAAACATTAAATAGAAGGAATGGCCATCCCCAAGTAACGGTCAGTAGGAAACACGCGCCAGCTCTTACGAAGATTAAAATCTGCATAAGTGATTCCGTTGTTTATTCTAGAATATTCTAGATTGTAAACGATAAACAGACAATACTTTCGTGTTTTTATAATGTAAATCTCAAAACTTTTTTCAATGCTGATTCTAGAGTTTTAACATATGAAAAAATTACAAATTTTACATAATAATTAAAAACATAAGTGGAAGAAGCGAGTGACTAACATTTTACAACCTTCAGGTAAATAATATATTTTTTTCTATAAAATTTTGATAATCTTGTAATTTAGCAGTTTCATTATCTAGCTTGTCTATCTAGCTATATATCAAATCCACATTATTTTAATTTCAAATTATTTTTCCGCTTCTAAAGCGTCCATTTAAATCCGGCAGTTTTTAAAATGTTAGTTATTCGTTTTATGTCTTTAATTCTGACGTAATAAAACGCCACATCGTTGAATAAACAGCAATAACTAACCTATCCTAACCTATACAGGTCAGGGCAGAGCGAATCATCTTATATTTTAGTATTGAGCAATCAACAACTATCCAAATCGATCAGGTGGTGGCCATCGGCCAGGTAAAATGATCTAAAGTGTGTGACTAAAACGCGCGCTATCTGTGTTATCTGTGATATACAGGATGATTATACATTATATTGTTATATTGAGTATACCAAAGATGTAAATGGTGTGGTGATGTGCAATGTGAGGATGGCGTGGCGGCGGTAGCGGCCGCATGGGTCAAGCGGCGAGCATGTGTCGCCTCCACGGATCATGTCTACATCACAAGAAAAGTATGTATAGTGAATAATAATAACTCCAATACCGGTTTCGGTGGCGGTGGCCGGTTTCATTGAAACTAGGCCTGTTACTTTCTTCCTTTACTCTCGTAATTCAGTGAAAGGATGACCGATACGACTGGCGAAAGATCAGGCGCAGGACCGACTTTTTACATGGATCATCTTACTTGTCAGACAACCAGGTTAGCCTGCGTTGTCCCAACCAAACTTGGAAACGCGGTTTCCAACGCGGGAATCGAATCTACGACCCCCGAGTCAAGAGCAGAGCTCTGTACCACAAGACCAGGGAGTCGTCAATGTGCGTGTATAGTGTACCAATAGTTCGAGTATACTATGCCCTCAGCATGTCGGGACGCAGCGAGATGCTTTCATACGATTTGTATGTCACTGTGTCCTTAAGCAGACTTACTCTGCGCCCCGACACGTTAAGGAACGGCGTAGTATCGGACTCGAATCCGTTTGTTACAATATTGCGTTGTATCTCGCCAGCTACAACTTGGTGATCAAATTTTGATAAAGAATATAAATATTTCGTAGCGGATTCCTTAAAGCGCAGCGAATGTTGATAAAAAATACGAAGCCTTTAAGGCTTGTATATGAGCTAACGGCCTTGACCAGACAATCTTAGTTTCGAACCTCTCTTCCCGCTAACAGAAAATAATTGATATACAATTAATAAAAACGAGAAATAAGAATTCCTTATTTATTATTGTATTGTTTAGAAAAATCGTTCATCTTAACGGAGTACTTGCGTAGTTTATGCAATTTTTAGCAACAAACTGATATCCACGGTACATATTTTTCACGGTACAGCTTAGGGGAAAATTCGTCGCTAGAAGTTAAAGAATGATAATCATTCTATAATATATATTTTTTCGGTTAATATGCTTCCCGTTTTAACATACTTATTAGAGGTTAAACTTACCCTGCTGTTAGTTGAAAGAGATACAGATTGTGGAACTAAGTAATTTGGTCGGGTTATGTCAAACTCAGTCGACAGATCACGACTTACATGGAATTGACATATCCGACCAAATGACGTAGGTCCGTCAACTGGCTCTCTTTTAATTTCCCCCAATGTACAAGAAGATTAATTGAAGACATAAGTGAAAGGACTTACATTTTATAAACTGGCTGTTTTTGTTTGAAATTTGTTAGGAAAAATGAGTATTTACTCATTTTATAAGGTTTCTATAATATGGGTGGCAGTGGCGTAACTATACCGTTCGAGGCCCGTGGCAAATTCGTTTTTGTTCCATTATGACAATCCAATACAAAAGTGTTTTTGTATTGGATTGACATAATGCCGACAATTGGCAAGCGATTATTGTAAAAAAATAATCGCCTGCCACTTGTCTAGGGGGCTGATCGGGGGGCCCCTTCCGGCTGGGGGCCCGTGGCATTTTTCGGGCTTGCCACCTTGTAGTTACCACTGGTGGGTGGTCCGTACGCTTCTTACACTTTTGTCTTCAATTGTAAAATAGTAAATTATCGATCTCAACATGACTCAAGTAACGCAGTATTATCACTTTCTTAAATTGCAAGTTTACAGATCGCTAAGCGCCAGTTTACAGCGTGATAATTTGATAAGTGTATTCTAAATATAGGCGACAGATCGATATCGCTATTTTTAGACGTCTATTTGCTTGTCGTTACTACTTAGCCGCAAATTTTCCATTTTATGTCTTTTCCATTGCATATTCAGGGGGAATATATTAAGGTTTTTTTTTATCTACGAATTTAATGAAAAAGTGGCTTCGTCGTGACGTATAATGTGTTAGTGGTATTTAATGTTATGTTTTAAGTTTCCAGTCAAGTTGTGAAAAATTTTACTTTTTGCTCTAAAAATATTCCCTACTTTTGTTCTTACACAAGAAAAAGATTGTTTTTAACTTTTGCTCTGTCTTTGTGTACATTTTTTTATTCGCAAGAGAAATACTCTACTAATTTTATTAAAGATTTGGCTCACCAGCACAAACATCTCTATGACCAATGACTAAGTCCCTGACGTCTGTCAATATTACTGTCATACGCGTCGGATGATATTTACATTACATACCAATCAATTTCGAAAATATTTCCAAGTCGTGTGACTGATTCGTTACGTCTATTGTGGTAGATACATTGATATTATCTCGCCTTTTTTCAATGCTGCGTATCAAGAAGCAATATTATCTATGGATCCAATTAGATTTCTTAGCTGTTGCTAACGTGAAGGACCCTTGTGTATACCGTGTAACGGCTCACTACACCCAGTATTGATTTCGCATTACCGCCACAGCCTGTAGTGATTTACGAATACATTAGTGATTAGACGAATTAAATATACACTCAATAAAGTATATAAAGTTCATAACTCTTGTGAAAACTGCAGAGTCGGACGGTCGCTATCAGTTTTTTTAGTACAGCATATTCTTATCTAAATTAATTTTAGTTTTGGGCAAGCGAAAGTAGACGCGATGTCGGCACCGCGTTTTTTTGTAAAAATTTGGCGCGCGTCGACGCGCTAACTCTGCGCCAGTGTGAGTTGAGCCTAAACGCGTTTGTACACTACACTGATTTTTACCGTCCGACGTTCGGATGTCCGTTCCTTCAACACAAACAGAAAAAACGCAATGCCGAACGGTTCAACTGCGTGTTATGCAAAAAACGAACTAAGGCTGGCGTCAAATATTCAGAATAGCTCTCTGAATTCAGATTAAAAAAACGCTCGTCAGTTTCATTCTTTTAGATCGATCTGAAAATATCTTGTGTGTGTTTGGTATATTTCAGAATTCGGAAAGGCCTAGCAGTGAAAATATTATAAGCTAATAGTCATAATAATTTATTGATCTTGAACTAGATAATTATGGTTCTAGTAATAAAGGTGCTCTGAGCTGTAGCAAACTGTAGCTCTACCATGAGTTTGAAGCAAAAGTGCTAATCAAAAAATTCTGCCGACTACACAAATTTTTAGTATTGCAACATTTAGCTCAGCAAGTGGCGGCTAGAGGCGCTGTTAAATTTGACATACCAAAAATTAAGGCCGTCGATATGGAGTGTCGATAAATGTTGTAGTTTCAAACTTATGGTAGAGCGACTGGATCTTTACTGATTATAACACATACCGTAGCTTAGTGGGTAAGACCTTCGGTTCGAGAAGGTGCAGGTTCAAACCCCGGTGGAGGCGTGTACCTATGAGACACTTTCCAATGATGAGAGACATGCTTCGGCACGAATGGGCCGGCTCGACCGGCGTGATACCACGGCCTCACAGAAAACTGGCGTGAGACTACGTTGTGCTGTGTTTCGTTCAGTGAGTGAGTATACCGGTAGCAAAACTAATCCCTCTGTCCCTAATGCCGGCCTTTATGAGGGAATAGGGAGTGGGATTCCCTATTCCCTCAATAAATAAAGACCGGCAACGCACTTGCGACTCTTCGAATGTCGCGAGTGTCCATGAGTGACGACAGGTTGCCTTCCATCTGGTAACACCTCTACTCGCTTGCCCCCTAAATATCATGAAAAATAAACTTTTAGTTCTTGCACTTTTCCTGTAGCCTGTTCAAAATAACTTGGAACACAATTTTTTACAAATTGTCACATTTTTATAAGCGTAGTAGCGCGAATCGAGTAACAAAACGATACTCCAACAAAATCAATAGAGCAAACCCTGAAAACAGCTATTATCTAATGTCGAGCCGGGCAAACGAGCAAAGAACAAAGCACTATGTTATGTTCACTACTTATTTGTGATTTAACACAGTATAACTCACGTTTATAGTATAATTCTCTTATATACTGAAGTATTACTGAAATAAAAAGGGGAGAGTGTTCCGGTGCGGGTGTAATCTCAATAAATTCAAAGGGGTATCATTATGGCCCAGTCCCCTCTATTTGTTAAATCTATTGCGAGATTGGACGTTTACTTGGACTTCTTCTTCTAAGGACTTTTCTGAGAATTGTATGTTACAATATGTCTTAGAGAGTTTTATGTCTTGTTTACACGAATTAAGTAGAAAAGTAGGTAACTAAATTTTTAGTAATTAATTGCATGTAAACACAAAATTTAGTAGCAAGTTGCAAGTTAAAGTTTAGTTACTAATTACCCAGGTATTCTAATTTTTCTATTAAGTTGGTAAGCGGGGTTTGTCACTTGACATATTTAGACAGGTACATGTAAGCACAATTTAGTTAAATTCACAAATGTAGTGGCATATTCGGGTACAGTTTTTCGTCGTGCTCCTTTTAGTAGGTATTTCAATGACTTATTCCTCCAAAACCTCATCTATAAAAAATTTAATGACAGAATTTACGACTTCTGTACGTTGTTGATCGTCCATATTGAGTCAGCTAACGAGCTTAACTACTATAATACGCTTGGACATAAACTTAAAATTAAGTTACTTAAAATTTAGTTACCTACTTATCTACTTAATACGTGTCAAAAAGACATAACACATTGAATTATATTATGATGAGCGAGAATAAAGTCGCTAAAAGTTGTCTGAAAAATTTGCGCCAGTAAAATCTGCGCGCTTAGTTACGCCCTTACACTAATAGTAGTTTCCTCATACCTACAGTAGGAATTTTAGTTACAGTCTTAAATGTGAAAACTAAGATCAATGTAATGCTGCAAATTGGATTGTTATGCAGTTAAGAAAATCACATGGCATAGATATATCGACGACCTCTATGGCGCAGTGGTTGAGCGCTTTGGTAGCTCACGCCGGGGGCCGAGGGTTCGAATCCCGCCGACGGAACAAAAAGTTTTTCAATGTTCCTGGGTCATGGATGTGTATCATATAATAAAAATC
>JAOTAV010051697.1:0-16121 GCA_026546445.1 Cyclargus thomasi
AACAGAATTCAGAGATTTTTTGTCATTCTGTATATCTTTTAACCCACTATCGTAATAATTTGCATTCAATAAATTTTATTTTACACGCATATTCCCTATTATTAACTATAAAATCAAGATGAATTCTCACCAGAAGCATTGGAGGCTTTTCTTCTCCTGCGGCGCGCGTTTAACCACGCTGGTGCCAGCGCACAAAGCAAGCTGCCACTGGACTCACTCGAACTGGTCTCGAAACACTCCTTGCCCTTCACACTTCTTCTCACCTTCTCTTTCTCTCTAACGTGCTTCTCTCTTTCTCTAACGACCTTCTCTTCTGTGTTCTCCGAAGTAGAATTCGGAAGAGAGCGCTCCTTCTTTTCTCTCTTAAAACGGAATATCGCTGGAATAGAATCCTCTTCTTTCTTTCTATCATTGGAACCTTCGGATAAATAAAACTAACGTATTCTTCATATAATTTATTCGTTCAGCAATACTATTGTGCTTACTAGTGTTATAAGGCATGTGATTTTCACTATAATTTAACAGTGCGATTTTGAATTCAACGTTAACTAAAATGGCGGCGCCACCAACGAAATTATGTTTTTTATTAATAACTCGAATACAATATAGATATTGATTTAAAATCGATATAATATAAAATCGATATAATTTAATATCGATAACAACTTTTAAGCAAATTATCTACTATATACAAGACAGCTTAAGACCTATAGAATTTCGATATAATAATTATCATTAATACGTAATGTAGGTAATCATATATTAAACTTTTTGCAATACCAAGTTCACTAAACGCATGATTTCATTGGTAGCGCCGTTATAAATGCTCAAAATAAATATTGGCAAGAAAATGAATCGCACATGTGTTACTCGTGTAGGCGGAAAATGGCGACCGTCGGCACCCGCGGCGGTGGAGGAGTCGCGAGTGCGTTACTACGAGTACTGTGGAAGCGGTGCGTTCACGAGCGGCAGAGCAAAACGGACGATACCTTCTTCTCTTGACGGTCGTTTTGCGAGGGTAGCGCCACTGGCGACTCTGATCGGACTGGTAGCTGCCGACTTACGTATCGGGGAAGTCATAGCCCCAACGCTGATTTTGTATACATCGGGCATGGGGGATGTGCCCGTACTTCTCGTGTCTCTTTCTTTCCTGTAGACCTTCTCCTTCTTCTCTTTTATTTCGTTGAGGCTGGGAGCGGAAGCGCGGCGGCCGTCGTCCGTGGATTCTAGGCTCAAACTGCTCCGCTCCTCGGGTATGATGTCAAAGACGTTTCTGAATCTTAGGGAGTTGGACCTGGACCGCGTCTCGCACGGCACCGATGCCCTCCGAACGGGCGCCTCGTATTCCTCATCGTTGGAAACAGACGAACTCGACTTTTCTTGGCTCTCGCGCGAGAGTTTCGGAGGAGAGCGACTGTTTCCGTTCCTCCTGACTTTCTGAGCTTTCTCCGGCACTGGAACGGGGATCCGAGACTTCTTTTTCACGCCGGCATTGTGGTTCTCATCAGACGTTGTTTCGGTGGAGCTCTGCGAAACGTATTCCAGTATCTCCAGTATCTCGATCCTCTTACTCCCGTCGTGGAACTCGGACTTTTGGTAGATTCTCTTTGGTTTGTTGTTTTCTGGCGACGCGGGTGTGCTCGAAGACGATTGTTTCCTCGGAGCTGGTTTGTCGGTCTTTCTATGTTTATCCAATTCCTGGGAAGATTGGGACAATACATTTCTTACAGTGCTCCGTCGATTGTTGTTTTCGTTGTCTTTCTTCGTGTGTCTTTTTGTCTCGTCTGGCTTTGAGACCGATTTGGTTGCTTTTTGTTTTATCCGCAAGCACTTGTACTCGTCCTGAGCTATTTTAGCTATGACTTCATCTATTAGCGCGTTTACAATAGCCATACAATCTTTCTCTGCTTCTTTCCTAGATTTATAATCTTCCTTGCTAGTTCTGCACTCTTTTCTCATCTGTTTCACTCTACTCCGTCTGGCGCACTCCATTCTCATCTCCCTTTTCCTGTGTCGCCTGTACAGTCTTTGCTTTATCTCCTCCGGCATATAGTCTGCTACCACCACGTTTTCCTTGTCCTCGCATTCGCATTCGTTATCTTTGATTTTGATGAAAAAAGATTCACCTTTCTCTTTTGGGGAATGCTGCTCGCGACTCAGATTTTCGGGTAGCAAGTCTAAAACGTCTATTGCGGATCTGACGAGCTCGTTTCTTCTATGATTACTATAAGATTTACGCAGCAATATCGATCTCGGGGAGTTGGGGTCGTCGAGACTATCTACTAGACTAGCACAATCTGATCCGAAAATCTCCGCGTCTTCCGACGATGAAGTGTTGACTTCCATGGATTCCGTGTGAGGAAAAGCGGAGAATCGAGGCACAATAGGATCATTTTCGAGGTCAGGAAAATAGTTCCCTGTACCGATTCCACCTATAACTTCTACGTTTTCGGAGCTACCTGGATTTATGTCGATAGAATTTGTATTGTTGTCGATGAATACGTCAACGTTTGATATTTCTATGTGCGATATTCCAGGTAAAGGTCCTATGGGCGAACTCAATTCTGGCTCAATACTTATGAGATCCTCCTGAAACAGTTTCTGTATTTGTTGCAGCACCGCTTTGTTGACGCTCTCCGGCGTCGCGTTTATAAAGTGATCAGTCAATGATGTATGCGGATCATTATTTTCGACATCTCTCAAGCTCTCTGCTGATGTGAAATTGTTGTTCGTCTCCACGAAAAGTTCCTCGCGAATGTTACTACTGCACGTATCGTTTCGATTACATCTATCGATATCGTACAGCTCCTCGTTGCCAAATATAATTTGGTTATTAGAAGTAGGACTTAAGTGAACTATAGTATTGACTCCTGTATTCTGTAGTTTTACTTTAATCTCTTTCTCGACGATACTCAATTTCCTATCACTACATATAGACGCGTTCATTGATTCCAATTGATCGGTGAGGGAATTCAGGCTCTCCACTAAAATATTCGAAACGTACTCGTCTATATCTATTTGGTTCCTATCATTTTTACTATTTATACTTTTGGAGTTGATTGTTTTCTCTGGCGTGCCATTCTTTACGGCCATGGTCGCTCGAGCGTCTATGGTTTCGGTAACCACAACCTCTAGGACATCGTACGTCGGGTTTTCTAAAACTAGCGGTCTGTCATACGGCAGTACATTACTGGTTTCGTTCTCAGCGCTGGCGGAGCGTTCGCTTATGCGACCGTCGATGTGATCTGCTACGGATAGCTGGTTCTTTATCTCTTTGGTCGTTGGCATGGACGTCGAGTATGTGTCGGAGGAGTCCGTAGAACGGTCTGTCGGAGGCATGACGACGGGAGACGCTTTCCTCTCCATGTAACTGGATGACGGCCTGTGGGATTCGCAAGTGTCTGATTCTATACGCCTGGAACACCTGGATCGAAGCTCCGTGTGGGACCCATCCAGGGATCTCGTGCCTGTGCACGGGCAAGTCCTGGCTGGGGACGCTCGGCCCCACGAGCGGAGGAGAGCGGATTTTCTCATAGGATCTGCTCTTCTCCGAAGACAGCAGGCGCAGCCGCGCGCTGGGGAGGACACGGGGGAGGCACTGGATCTCCCTTCGTCACCGTCAGACCGCTGCTGAGCTAGACGATATCTGTAACATAAGATGCTTCTTAATTATTTTGCTTTATTGTTATAATACAACGCTTATTATGTCACAAATATTTCCGTGGGAAACCCATGCTTCGGCCCGAATGCACATCAGCTTTTGCGCTGTGTTTCAACAAATTTACCAAAGGTCTAACCCTCTACCGTACCCATTCCCTATATCCTTTTCCCTTTAAAAAGGCCGGCAATGCAGCTGCAACATCAAAAGAGTCTATGTAGGAGACGGCAGTTGCTTTCCATGAGATGACCCGTGTGCTCGTGTGGCGAACTTACTTTCTCATAACAGTCTCCGGCATAGAGTACCGGCGGCGCAGCAGGCCGGGCGAAGCCCTAGGGCTTCCCGCGTCGCTCCACATCTTGTTCTCACAAGAGCTCAACTCGTCAGCTGGCCTGTAATTGATAAAATATCAGTGAGTAATGAGCAACAATATCGCCTGATGTTGTCACTGCTCTGGCCATATCAACAAGTAACCGCGTATATAAATGTATAAATTAGAGCGCTTTAAAAACATTTTTAGGTTTTTTTATTTCTTTTATTAGGCTCCTATTGGTTGTAGCGTGATGTTATGTAGCCTATAGCCTTCCTCGATAAGTAGACTGACCAACACAAAAATATTTTTCCAATTCCGGCCAGTAGTTCCTGAGATTAGCGAGTTCAAACAAACAAACTTTTCAGCTCTATATAGTACAGATATAGTATAGAATGTCAGATTCTTAGGTGTTGTTTGTCCATCAATGACGCTGAAACTAGTGAATAGATTTTGACAAAATCCATACCCTTTTGGGCTTCGTATTTTGTTAGTAGAGTACTACGGACCACCTCGCTGTATATGGCTTAAATTCCCGTTTAAGAATATAAGAATATATAAATACAAAAGTGTGTCCGTCTGTCTGTCTGTGACCTCTTTACGCTTAAACTAAAGCGATTTCGATGACAGTTCGAGTTTCGGGAAAGTTCATTCAAGAATATTTTTTAACCCAAAAATATACGACTCCCGCGTGATTATCAAATGTTGGTGCAAATACGGAGTCACTTATGTATAACTTTCAATAAAAGAAACTTTGCATACAGCTTTAAAAATTCAAATACATTGACCACGCCTAAAGTATTTAAAAGGACTGGGATGAAATATTCTTAAATTAAAATTTTATCATATTTTCGTGATTCCGTACGTCAATATGCAATGCTATTAAAATGCTCAGTTCAATTTATATATTTTCTAATATTCGCCAATAAATGATAATACATCACGGAATAACAATAACAATTTAAGCTACCCTAACAATACACTATAGTGTTTAAATTTTTCTGATAGGATAGCTAAAATTTAACTAGAAAATTATAGTCACCATATAGGATTACCATGGTTACCAGCAACGCTACTCTGTCAGTTGGCTGTCAACGCTGACGGCTGTAGTATTCTTATCCATCCCCCGCTCCGTCCCGCGTTCCTAGGACGCAGTTTGTCAATCTTGGCGCTAACGGTCAAACCGATCAACAACAAAGTTATCACTTTGATTTTTGGACAATAACGGTTTGTAGAAAAATGGCAAATGGCAAATACTTGATGACCGCTACCGCTTACTTACTTACTTAACCGCGCGTTTGTAATTTCAAATTATTTTTCCAATACAGTCGCGACAATACGTACAATGAACAAGTATAAAATGTTACTGAGCCAATTTATTTACTTGACTTTTCGATTAAAAAAGCGATTGAAACTTGATATTGGAATTCTCCACTAACTAAAAATTCAATTATCAAATATAACTTCCGTTGATGTATGATAACGATTTTAATTATTGAATTCTATTAACTGAGCATATTACTTAAAGGCTTTTAATTCAGTGATGAATTTTAAAGGACAATTTTTAAGCCTGGGCTGAATAGGCTTGTCAACATAAATTTTCAGAACCGTCCCGCTTTTAGTTAAATTTTTACCTTCCCGCCGTTACACCTTGCCGGTTGGGGAACGCCTTTTGTCCCGGAAATAAGTGACTATAATATAATAATTAATACTAGGGTTGGTTCTTCGTGCGCATTTTGCGTGGAATAATAGTTACTTTAGTACAACCCTCAATTTTTCACGCGACTTCATTAAGGTTTACCTATATTGCTAAAGTAGTCTTCAGCTCTACATAACTTACAAAAATACCTTAAAATATACTTTAAAAAAGGATATTTTAAGGTATTTTCTATAATAAGCTAAAAATGACATGTCACACCTAACATACTCAGGTCCCGGATTTTACTTATACTTAATTTACTACGGTAAGTGCTAACAGCGCATGTAACCACTTACCGTAGTTTACCGCGAAAAAACTGTTTATTTTTTCTTTGGTCGCCACCAACAACAAAAGACATAAGTGGAAGAAGCAGATAACTAATACTTTAAAAACAGCCGGTTTTTCGCCTGAATAGATGTTTTAGGGCCATAAAAACTCTTTTAAAATAATATGATGTGGATTATATATGTAGTTAGATACACTAGCTAAATAATGAAATAGGTACGTTACAAGATTTATCAAAATTTTATAGAAAAAATAAGTATTTACTCGAAGGTTGCAAAATGTAACGCTTCATTCGCTTATGTCTTCAATAGTGTACCATGCTTTCCGTAACACGCCCAGACACCTTCTACTATCGCCACACAGTGCGAGTTCCTTACGCCGCCCGGTTCTTCTCGTTGCGGTCGTTTTAAAATTCTTTACTGCATACATAAACCGGCATAAAGACCGTTTACACTGTATTCCATCGAATTAGCTAGTTTACTGGAAACCTAACTCCCTATCCCCTATTCACTCGTAAGAGGCCGTCAACGCATTTGCAACTCCTTTGAGGTTGCATGTCTAGTACCTACGGCAGATGTGCCTGTTTGCCCCCAAATTTTATTCAAAAAACTTATATATCACACGAGCTGTTCACTTTTCCTTCGTTTACTTTCAACATACCTGTCAGGAGGTATAGTCTATAGATCATAGATGATCACATATGCACGCGGCATGCGGTATGCTCTCGCGCACGCGATGGTTTCCCTGGCATAATTAGGGCGCAAACGGAGCATGGCGGTATGTGGATCCGTTTATGTATTTACATATAGAAAACTGTATTGATTCTTGTGATCATCAGCAATTCAGGTTTCAGCACTATACTTTTTTATACAGCCGGCCTACGATACACCGACGATTTTGGTACGTTGTCAAAATAATCGATATCGACATATATCTCTACTCCATAAAAGGCGTACGTCGAGAGACAAATTTCTCGTTCGCAGACTAGCATCAAAAAAAAATATCCACAGCCGAACATATAACCTCCTCGTTTTTGGAAGTCGGTTAAAAAACCGTACTCTTCTCGTAATGTCAAAATCTCGACTAAACACGATAAAAATGTGTTGTTATGTAAGGGTTCGTAGACAAAAATCACACAGATTAAAATCAAAACACAATAATTATTATCGACAAACACGAGATTTTTTTGTCATGTTAAAGTCAATTGAAATGAAGAGACAAACCAGAAAACGTCGAGAAAACGTGTAGGTAGTAAAATTATCACAATGGCTTATCTTAACCCCACAGGTAGTATAACACAAAAGTAATATTTTAGGGTGTGTATGTGACATTGACTTACATAGAGCTTACTGTAAAAGCGAAAAAAGTTTTTTTGTTATTTGTATGGCTCATGCCCACTGGGACGCTAAGCCATTCAAATAAAAAAAAATAACTTTCAGCGCTGCTACTTTTACGGTGAGGTCTTTATGTATCAGGGACAAATACACACTCTAAATATTTTTATTTTCAGCGCTGCTACTTTTACGGTGAGGTCTATATGTATAAGGGACAAATACACACACAAAAGTAATTGGTACTTTTGTTACATCCTATAGATTTTGGGTATAACGAGGCGCTGCACGTCATACAATAGGGCGCCGAAGGATTAACGCCCAGGGCGCTGGTAGTGCTAGCGCCGGCCCTGGAGTTTAAGTTCGTCACAGACGAGTCCACCAGTCTAGCCCCGGAATAGGATACCTAATAAGAATATAAAACGGTAGTGTGACCGCATTTGTGTGTGCTTTAGGATATTCCCGAAACGAGTATTTTTCAAATCATATTGATTTCAAATTTATCATAAAAGTAGTATGTCACAGCAAAGAAAAATAATAACAAAGTAGCTGTTATTAATATAAACGCAAGGAGATCCTATGAATAATACAACATACAAAAAATAAAATTGTAATATAACGTATACTGTGTAATATTGAAATAATTGTTATTTACTACATTTTATGAGTAAGAAAAAAAAATGGTATGTAAACCAAAATTTATTTTAACACATTTTTGTCTGTCAGTCTGTTTTGGCTATCACCAAAATGGCTAGAACAATTTTGACGCGACTTTCATTGGCAGTTAGCCGATGTAATAAGGAATTATTTTGGTTTCTTTTTAACCTATTTAAAAAAGAAAGAATGGGGATAATTTTCCGTGTCTGTGTTGACGGGGACGAAGTCGCGAGCAACGGCTAGTTAGAGATATTATTAGGACAGCCTAAGTCCAATGGCCGCACTTGAGCAAAGACAAATAAAGCGGCATGAGTAGAATGCGGTTTGTTTATTTGTAAATGAGCTTGCGGTTCGCCTGATAATCACCGGATCACTTTCTATATTACTATCTAGACTTCGTAGAAAAAAACTTTACTGTACATTTATATTGCGTAACGGAAAAAACCACTACATGTGATACGTTTAAATATGCCTTATCAATGAACCCTAGAACGAACCTCTATACTTCTAAATAAAAAAATGTATGGACAAGCGCCTCAGCGACGAGCTTCCCCATACGAATCACAAAAAAATCACTATCGGTGTTGTTACTTTCACATAAACTGTACAAGGAACACGTACACACCCTAAATTTTATCACTTTTGTTCCACGGGATAAGAGGAATTAATGAAAATTAAAAAGTTAAAAAAATATTTTTTGCCGTAAATTTCATATTATATAACTTATGATTTTTTAACTATATCCTTGTTAAAGTAGACCAGATATAAGAAATATGTTCGATAGTCCATTTCTTACATAAATATGCGATTTATTACGACAGTATAAAAATAAATTAATATTGAATACATTTCATGTTATAAATAATAAGTACTCGACTTTCAACAATACATTATTATATCTAAACAGGTTTGGTTAGAAATTTCTTTTTCTAAGTTGTCTATAATCATTTATAGGAGCCAGGAATAATAGACTCCCAAATATTCTAATACTTTTGGGGATTTTAAGCTTTTTAACACTTGCACAAGTCACAACAAAAGTAAGAATTTTATAAGATATTAATTTTATTACATAATAATAGATTTTAAGAAAACGTCTAGAACTTCTACAGTCTTATTACCTTATAAAACACAACAAATCCGAAATGTTACCACTTCTGCGGCAATGCGCGCGCACCACCAGACGCTTGTAAACACCAACTGAATAGTAAGACAACTACTAAGTACTAACTATGCAAGAATTACACCATTCATTACAGCAACTTATGTATGATTTCATAGTTTCATCTTTCCAGCTAATACCGATTCTTGACACAGCCAGAAAACAGACAGACGTCGAAGTATTAGTTATAAGATGGGACCCACATAGAAAAAACGAATTAAGTAAAACTAGTTATACCATTATACACTCTGTGATATAATTTTAAGGACCTTTAACCCGATTAAGAAAAAATACATTAAGTTGAATGCTATCACCATTACTAACTACCTCATTTGTTTATGCAATCAAGATAAATGCAATGAGTCAAGAAGCTCAAGACCGAAGTATCATTAAAAAGTTTAGCCCATTACTGTTAAAAATAATATAATATTGTAGTTATCAGATAATATACCCAGTTGCAGTCCTTGTTAATGAAATGAATTTTCATTGTTATCGAAACTCTAATAATTATGAAGAAATATACCAGGGCGTAAAAAATAGGTCGTCGCTTTTTTTTAGTTCCACGTAAAAGATTGAAAGAAAAGTCATGATATATTACACTAGTTGTTGCCGCGACTACATCCACGTAAATCTTTATAAATTATCCCGTTTTTACATTTTAGCCTTCCTCGATAAATGGATTAACCAACACAGAAAGAATAGTCGCAAACCCTTGTTAATATATAGAATTTTTGTCAAGCTATTTAAAAAAAACCATTCTTATCAAGCTATTTTAAAAACTCCAATAATAATTTTATATTATTCGAGTTTTTGAAATGAAAAAAATATGTCAAAGCGTAAAAAATAAGTTGTAGCTTTTCTCTTGTTCCACGTTTTATATATAAAAGAAAATACATGATATATTACATACAGCTTGACTAGGTCTGATTGGCCAAAGGGCGTAAATAAGCTATTTTTAAATGACACCGGGGGTCCCAAGCACCGCAGTTTGATTTATTGCAGTACGAATTCAAAATGATATTTATGTTACCGACATAAATATTTAAGTTTTCTACGCATCTCTTTCTCTCAAAACGTAATTTATTTTAAACTTTGAATGCAGTTTGACGTCACAATCAATATCGGATCTCTCTCTCTAACTACTTCAAAAGCTTGTAAATTTGTTGTTTTCAATTTTATTAGAAAAACTGATTGGAGTACATCGTTTTTCAATAACTATAGAGTTATTTTAAGAAAGGATTAAAAATCATGCATATTCCTTATTATGTTGCTTAATTAAAGGAATATTGCATTTCACTAGTTATTTTATTATTAACTAGTTGATGTCCACAACTTCAAAAATCTGTATATCAGGGGAACCGTACATTTCCCGGTATAAAAAGTATCCTATGGGTTGCCTAGACTTAATAGCTATTAAACAAAAGAACATTTATTCGAATCGGTTTAGTAGTTCCAAAGATAAGCGCGTGCAAACACAACTTTTTTTTGTTAATTTGTATTGTATGTAAAGATGAAGACTTAGATTTTTTGTCAGTTATGTCAACGTAACAATTAAATTGATTATAATACAGTAAACATTCAGAATACACCAAAACTATCCATACTAATATGTATTTTAAATGGTTTGCTTGTGTGTTAGTAAAGATACAAGTGACAACGCGCAACGCCGCGCCGCTGGTAGACCCGAAAAAAGACAAAGTCACGATTCAAAATGTACGGTTGTCACGTGATAAACGATTTGTGTACTAATTTGCTCCCTACCTCAAGTGTAAAATGTAATTTGTCGCCTATTCAATATTTGATAAAATATTATTTACTTCCTGTTGCCCGCGACTACGTTTAATTACTTATTAATTACTACGTGATCAAAATATGTGATTTACAAAATTTGTTTTTATAATTTAAAAAAAAAATGAAACGTAACTCTTTATAAGAATTCGCAATCAATATTTTGAACTCCCTATACTTGTAACAACGAAGTTTCATGTCAACCTTCATCTCCCAAAAACAACCCTCAAGGATTGAATTTCATAAAATCCCGTCATAGAGAGTACCATATCCTAATTATAACCAGCATGCAAAGTCCCAGTACATTAAGTAACGGAATATCGTAAAAAACATCAACCCCCAAAAGTAGCCCGAAGGAGTTGAATTTCACAAAATCTCGTCACAGTGAGTACTTACGTTCCTAAATGTATCAGCAGGCAAAGTGAGTGACCTTTCGCTTGATGATAGATTATAATGAAGCTGTCATTTTGGAAAAATGTAATGTTTTGGCATGTTGAGGTAATTTTTTTTTTCTTCATTTCGTCTAAAGATTAATAAAACTCAGTTATAAATAATAATTCTTGCTTAAATTAGGCTACTTACGTTCTAAAAGTGTTTCATACTATTTTATCGCTCTTGCGTGTTTTATTAGTAACAATTACAAAATATACAAACTGAGCAGTTTATTTCTAATAGCATTGCATTTTGACGCCTGAAAGCTAAACGTTTAATTTTAGAATATTACATCCCAGTCCTATTAAATACTTATGACGTGGTCAACAAACTTTTCTGTTTACTTAACGACATTCTTAAAAAACTATCCATTTAATTTTTTCGGGTTACAGAGTATCTCAATTCTCGATACAAAATATCAGCATAATCGCTTTAGTTCTTTGGACAGACAGTAAGACAGACCCTTGCTCATAAAATATTATTAGTAGATATATTAGTATCAAAAATATATTGACTCCAATTCCTTGCCCATTTTTTTAAAACTATTCATCACACCTGTGTGTAAATATATGATTACTTTTCAACTTGTGTGTGTGTATGTTTGTTGTACGGTCGCCATGGCAACGGCTGGCAACGGCGACGGCGCTACGGAATTTACATAACATTCGCCATTCTAGTAGGACATGAAACCTTAGTACAACACAATAAGGGTCATTTTTGTACGTCTCCGTAATCACTTATCTTTTTGTATGTTATTTCTAGGCTAGAAATGGAAATAAATAAAACATTTAAGGTAGCTTCTAGATTTTAAATGACGAGCACTAGATAATTTCCACAATTTTTAGACACTAGGTAACTTCTAGGGAACTGAACATTTTTATGAAACAAAAACTGCCATTATTTTCCACTGGCTCGTCTCGACTCTATAATCTAAATCCGTCCAGCAGTTTAAGCGCTGGGAACAGACAGATACCCATTCGAATATTAACATAAGCAAGTACTCAAATTTCGTGTCATTTACTGAAAGAATGTTTGTTTGGATTTTCATATGTAGAACGGGCCGAAACTACTGATTGGATCTTGATGAAATTCGGTATGCAGTTAGGCTATAATTTAGCTTAGATTATACGAACATTTTTCTTCCGATTAAATACTCCCCTTGGAAAAGTGAATGCAGGCAAAACTGTGAGTAAGGCCGCTTGTCCACTGCAGATTATTTTAGACAGATAAAATGCAACTTTATGACCTAGGCTATAGGATTCATTTTCTAGCGGCATTGCTCTAGCGTTTATGTCGCCGATCTTTAGGGGTAGGGACGTAAAGCAAAATAAAACAAGTGTCCTATATCATAAGGTGGAATTTTATCGGGCCGAATTAATCTCGTTGACGATGACGGAGTGCAGTGGACAAACGGCGTCAAGTCTTTATTTTCTGCTGATTACGCACTGTAGTGTATTGGGTCCATAGATTATATTATGCACTCATTGCCAAGTGACATTGACAGTTAATCAAGATGGCGGCAACTGACGAGCGTTGTGTGCTGTTCGAGCCGATATTATAAACGACAATCTCAAGAATCATGGGATCGTATACTCACCAGCGCTCCCTTAGGGCTCTCGGCTCGGTCCAGGCCTCCCTCAGCACTTGTAGGGCTTCGCGCAGGGCCGGCGACGCGTGGCGGTGTCTACCTAGACACAACAAACATATTTGTGATAATTTTCGTTTATGATTAAGAGTAAGTAAGAATAAGATAAAGTTAGTTTACCGGAGGCCCCAATTTCCCGATCCTCTATCCCTATTCCCGTAGCTTAACCCCTCATGATTAGCCGGCAACGCACTTGCGAGTTGCGACTCTTCGGATGTTACGAGTGTCCATGGGCGGCGGCAGTTGCTTTCCATCAGGTAACCTGCTCGCTTGTCCATTAAATTTCATTATAAAGAAACATCGGCCAAGTGCGAGTTGAACTCGCGCAAGGGCTCCATAGTCCATAGCATGGAATACACCGTCCAGGCAACGGATAACGCAACCCTATTTAAATAGGATACTCTAATAACGGAATTCCCAAACGGGGGATTTTATAGAGAAATGTTAGGAGGGTACGTACGTAAGATTAAATTTCCATAAAAAAAGTATTTCCTACATTTTTTTTGTTTAGAATAAATGTAGACTTTTCTGTGTATAATATATTTACCGTCCTGTATAAATTAAGGGGGGCATGAAAAATTTTATTTTTGGCTCGGGGAGGCATGGCGAAGTAAAAATTGGAAAAGCTTGGTCCTGGATTGAAAAAAAAAGGATAGGATCCAGCATTTATAATACCCTTTAACGGGTTACCTTCAAACGATTCCTTTCCAATCTTTTAGCAGCAGTACTCACAGAATTTGCGGACAAAATCCATCAGGTAACCCGTTTGCCGTCTTTTCACACTATTAATAAAGAGATTGTATTTTTATACCAGTATTTTTGAATGTTTGTTACGAATAAACTCAAAAATACTTATCAATTTCAGAAACTCTTTCACCATTAGTTATCTACATTATCACAGAGTGACAGGCTATAATATCTAAGAAATCTGCCAAGTGCGAGTTGGATTACCAAACGTACGTAAACGTTTGGTAATTGGTATACAGGTAGGGTATTAGTTGACTTAGAATATAGGAAATTTTTGTAATTAAATGCTCCCGCGGGATGTCACTCCCACGCGGCCGAAGCCGCGGTAAAATACTATCCACTAATAAAAAAGTTTCCAACTTCAAATTTTAATAAACTCGGCTAAAGCACGGCTGACTGAAATTTCCCCAGTAAGGAATTATAAGCAGAAATTGCATCAGAGTTTTCCACCGAGTAACCCATTTATTATATTAATTATTCCCGTTCCGAGTTTCTGACTGACCTATTTTAAAGGCAATGACCTAGCTTACCTAAGCGCTAGGCTTTTTGCATATAGAACCTAATATGCACAATTTTGGGGCAGTTGTAAGTTTTTTAAATATCTTTGCCTCTGTGTCGTATGAAAACTTTTTTATGTTCCGCAATTATGCCCGACACACGAGGCTAGTTTGTTATCAGGCCGGGACAGCAAGCTAGTTGTCAAGTTGTTAAGCTAGTATTTCAAGCTTCGTGTATACACTAGACAGCTTAATTTCTAAGCTTGTAATCAAAGTGAATTCGTTGATTAGCCGATGTCAGCAAGCCAAGTCAGTTTAAAAGAGAACTAGAGTGCTATCCTCAATCCTGGCTTTAAAAACTGTCCTCGAGTATGTATACTGGGCATAAGGCCCAAGCGTAAGGACTTTTATACTGGGCGTAAGGCCCAAGCGTGAGGACTTTTATACTGGGCGTAAGGCCCAAGCGTAAGGACTTTTATACTGGGCATAAGGCCCAAGCGTAAAGACTTTTATACTGGGCGTAAGGCCCAAGCGTAAAGACTTTTATACTGGGCGCAAGGCCCAAGCGTAAGGACTTTTATACTGGTCGTAAGGCCCAAGCGTAAGGACTTTTATACTAAGCGTAAGGGCCAAGCGTAAGGACTTTTATACTGGGCGTAAGGCCCAAGCGTAAGGACTACGGCATTGAACCGGACCCAATTTTCAAAACCCGGGTTTTCGGGTTTCGGCTAAATAAAATCTGGGTGCCGGGTTTTTTCGAGGTTTTTCTGGTTTTTTTAATAAAAATATATACATTATATTAGTGAATGTAAAAAAATACGAAATTAAAAAAATGACAAATAAAAAAGTTTCTTTAATCACATTTTTGCTCAATATGCTTATCACAATCATCAAAACAGATACAAACATTAAATCAATTAAAAAACAAAATAAACAATACCTGTAAACGTAACTCAAAATATTTTTGAATAAAAAAAATACTTAATAAAGTTTTAACTGTTAGTAGTTTATGACTAAATTTCTTAGAAGAAAAAGTACCTACTTTCAAAGCAAGCAAGCTCGCGATCCCCAAAACCGGGTTTTCCCGGGTTTTCGTTTCAGGTAAACCCGGTCCCTATGAGGACTAGTAATCAGATAAACACCTGCCACATTTATGTTGTGGGAATATACAGGTCAGGGACTAATCAAATGTTCCGACTTCTGGCCACCCCAGGCTTATCCTTAACCTACGACCGATAGGAGCCGAGCAGTAATTAATGTTGTATAAAAACGGGATAATCTATAAAGTTTCAAGCAGACGTAAACGTGGGCAATAGCTGGTATATAATATGCGTGGTGACCGCAAAGGAAGTGCTTCCGACCGAGCGAGTGTTTATGCCTGGTCAGGGCGAAACCGGCTACCGCTACGGGAGTTATTATAATAACTTAACAAATTCGCTAATCCCTCGTCAACTTCCGTGGTTCTGGTAAAACACACAATGAAATGTTAAATAACCATTAGAGATTATCTCTGGGTATATAATCCAGCTTGTATGGCTTCGAAGGCTTTTTCACGTTTTTATGCCCGGGCTAAAGAATGTTTTAACCCAACTGCGCCAGAGGGGTGTTTTTTGGCGAGTATGTATGTATAATTGTTTGGCACGCTCTGCAGCCTGAACGGCTTGATGGATTTTGGCTTGAGAGGCGTCGTTAGATTCGTGTTTACTGTGATAGTGACATTACATATATATAAATAAAAAACAAACAAAATGACGGATTTGAATATTGCAACAGTTCCTGCAGTCGAGTTTTTTGGTTTTGGACATTTAGCTTGTTCGAGCTTGGAAATGGTAAGCAAATATGCATGATTTTTTATTATTTAATTAAATAAATCTTACGTTTTTGAAAAACGATGTAGTCCAATCAGTTTTTTG
>JAOTAV010051708.1:0-16121 GCA_026546445.1 Cyclargus thomasi
CCGACAGATCACGACTTACATGGATTTGACATATATTATATTCCGATCAAATGACGTAGGTCCGTCAACTGGCTTTCCTTCAATTTCCCCCATTATACATAATATTGTCTTAAGTTATTGTATTATTCAATAATCAAAAGAGTAATCCATCCGAGTCTCTAAAATATTTTCATGATCATCGTGCCGAAGCACGGCTTTCCCATAATAGCTCATTCGTGCAGAAGCATGGGAGAGCCATCTTTACACAAATGGAGTAGCTCAACCGGAGAAATACCACGGCCTCACAGAAAATCGGTGCTGTGTAGGGACTGGGGCCTCCTGTACTCACTAGACAGTAAGTGAGTTTAACGGAGGCCCCAGTTTTAAACCTTATTCCCTTCGTCCCTATTCTCTTCATCTATTAATTCAGAAAAGTTTGGCAATGCACTTGTAACTATTCTGCTTTAACAATGGTGACGGCCATTTCCTACAGGTGACCCGTCTGCCCGTTTGACAACTAATTTTATAAAAAAAAGCTGGCTAAATACATGTTGAAATCTATATATTAATACGGGAGCGGAAAACTTTGTACCTCTTTTTACGAAAGACAGGTATACGTGAAATTTCTCCCAATTCTAGTTGATATGGAGGAGGAGCGTGGTAAACTAATATTATTTTCTAATATGCTTTAATCTTGTATATTTTTAATAATATACAAGACTATTATATTTTTATACACTACTACAATACGCACACTACAATATGCATACCACAATATTTTGACATGACACGATAATCATACACGAAACACTCTTTTCTTCTTGGTTAAAGTCTGTGATTTTTTTTATAACACAGACCTTTATGCTAAATTGAAGTGTGTGATTGAATGGGAAAATATTTATGGTTGAATTCCGACCTCAGGGCGACCTCTGGTACTTGATAATACGAGTACGATATTGAGACTTCTTTTGTTACTTCAGGATTTTATTCAGCGGTTGATCATAAATACCTACATTTTAGTTAATCTATTTCAGATATATATTATTTATATTGTGCATAGTACTATCGACTCTCTGGCATTTCTAATAATCGTTATTATTACTCGTAATATTTTTTTTACCGAATCTCCGAAATTGAAGTTTAATTTTAAAAGCTTTTATCAAATTCGGATGTAATAAAAACTAGTATTCTTATGTATAATGGGGGAAATTAAAATAGAGACAGTTGACGGACCTACGTCATTTGGTCGGAATATGTCAATTCTATGTAAGTCTGTAGTAAGTATGGCCGAGTTTGACATAACCCGGCCTAATGACTTAGATCCACAATCTGTAGAAGAGAAGTTGAAAGAGTCAACTTTTCTGATTGTACATTAAGTAAACCTAAAAAATTTCGGGGCTTATGCAGTTTTTTTCAGGGTGTAAGAAAACAAAAAGCTTAAGTTATTATTTAATTTAAACTTTTAATGTCTGTGGCTGTCACAGTTCAGCTTCGAAAAAGTGGGGAACTTCGTGCAAAGTTATACATTCGTGTGTGCTAGTTATGAGGGCTCGGAACCCGCGCTTTCTGCCACTCAAGCTCGGTTATAGCCTCCAGTTCATAACTCCAAGTGGAATATAAGACACTGCATTGCATTTCGTATTTAATCAGAGAGAGGCACGCGATATAGAGCTTTACTTCGACCATAAAATTCTTGATGGATATTAAAATTGTTGGAAGTTTCTAGCGAGTTTAAATGCCTTCTTGTTTGTATTAATGTACGGAATGGAAAAATCGATGAAGATTTTGTCTACGTGTGTTTTTTTAGCAATACGCAGATCATAGGTAGATGTTATAAGTACGCGAAATTTTAACCCGTCTAGTGATTTGGAATGTGAGTTGATAAGTCACTATGTCAGTCAGTCAGTCAGTCAGTCAGTCAGTCATTCAGTCATATCCAATGATAATCGAAATAAACATTTTCTTTTTAGAATCGCGCGATCAATGTTCTTTAAACATAATTGTAATTATATGATGAGTCAAATGTCGACTTTATCATATTGAACGCATATGTTAATTCTTTACATTTTGACCGTCCATTCTTTACACAAGGGGATAAGGGTTTCTGGTTTTATATAACAAACATTAGCATTCGTGAAACAAACACGAAGTAATGAGTTATTTCGTAGCAGGCCTACGACAACAATATGGCGTTCTCATGGGAAACTCGCAAAACTTGAATACTTGAATACAACAATAACCAGTTGTACAATATAATAAAATACTATATTCAACATTTAGTTTTAATACTCATTTAAAACAACTTGGGTTTTGTATAACAAAAATTGCAAAAAACAACTTCACGTTTTTATCGTACCATCGATGAGGGTAAATATATATTGTACTAGTACTTTAATTTTGCAACTTTTATTAAAAATAACTACAGATTAGCATTACAATATTGTTATAAATAATTTCTTCATTACTTTTTATACTATTTTATAGTTTCACTGGGCAGAGCCCGTAGAAATCAAAACCGAGGTTTGGAAAATCACAAAAGCGAGGCAAGTCTCGTCAAAAACTAGTACAAAAGTTTAAAACACAAAGGTCTCTTTGTGAATTCTATAACTTAATTAAACAAGTTCATGCGATAGGGCGGGGCGTGCTTAAACAATAATGGTGCTAATTCAACTTGATAACCAGGGTTTTTAAACAACTTAAATTCGGTTATTTTTATAGCGAACTTAGATATCAAATGTGTACATCCATACTACGCAAAACCGCTTAACCTATTTTGCTGAAATTTGGGGAAGGACATATAATACTTTTTATAACGGAAAAATGTACGGTTCCCGCATGATAATAGAATTTTGGCACAACGGAGTTGCGGACATCATCTAGTTTGATATAAAGTGTCGTAAGCGCATGTCACCAACTAACATACCATTAAATCAAATTTTATACTACATTATCCTTGGCTGCTGAAATATCGAAGGGGGGCAGCCCCTAGACAAGTGGCAAGCGATTTATGTTTACGGTAATCGATTGTTTTGTATCTGATTGGCGTATTCGAACTCGACTAGATCACGTGACTTTACTTTCGTCTATGTCAATCCCATACAAAAACACGCCAAGCGATTATCGTAAACGATACTCATTTGACACATTTCTAGGGGGACAGTTATCTTAGCACCCAGTACCTTTATTTTAAACGAGCGATCTTGCAATCGTAAATCGTCGTTTATGATCAGTTAATCAACTCTTTTATGACTATTCATTAGATCTCATGCTGTGATTTTTAACGATTGATTACTTAACAACTCTGAATAATGGTGTAGCAGTTCATTAATCAGCTTTTCATCTCTTCAGTTTATTTTTAGGCCCTTTTAAAGCAATAATTATAATATATTGATACACATCGTGAAAAATAAATTAACTCGTATTGTAATCAGCAATTTGACGGAATAATGCTATTAGACATTTGCAAAGCTGAAATTGATTTACTAAATAAAACGATAACAATTTAAATGTCTACTCTCGGTGTTAAATTGTGTGATGCTCCCATTCAAAATGTGTTTTTTAAAATTATTCTGCTAATTAGATAATTGAAATTTAGTTTTTCTCTCCTGAAAGACCTTTTGAAAGGGGACCTGCCAATTTGTCTTAAACGTAAGCTCGTCGACGTGTGTATTTTGCCTATTCTGATCTACGGTGCCCAATCTTTGTCAAAAGTCTTTGACCGCTGCACTCGGAGTTTGGCAACGAGCTATGGAACGCAGCATTTTAGGCATTAAGAGGATTGACCGTGTCTGTAATACAATGCTGCGTTCCCGAGGCCAACCCAAAAAAAGGTGGCGCTACGAAGTGGATGCTTTTGACAAAGAGTGGTCAATCATGTCCCAAGATCGTGAGCTGTGGAAGAAAAGAGGGGAAGCCTTTGCCCAGCACACTATAGGCTGAATATAATAGTTTTTCTCTCAGTTGATATGAAGGAGGTGGAGCGTAGAATGCCTATAAATATATATATATATATGGCTAAATTTGGAAAAATGGCCTGGTAACGAGACCTTCTTGCCAAATTAAAGTCTGAGATTGAATTGAGAATAGATTATACTTTACTCCGCTACACGATGGATTTAACTGATTTGACAGATTGAACGTTGAATTTCGACCACAGGGTGGCCTCTAGTTGTAATAATTGTGTGATACGCTCTACTAACTGTCAAACTAATCATCTTAAAACGCTAGCAGCGTATAAGCTAAGATGAGTATTGAGTAGGAGTTAGTGAGTGCGAGCGGTTTAATAATACGGGTCATATAATATGTGGTGTATTAAGCTTCTCGCACGCTGTTGATGGGGCTTGCGGATGTACATCGCATTTTTCATACAAAGAGCGTACTCGAACTAAGAGCGAGTGTTCGACAGACTGATGTTTAAATTTTTTAAGCAAATTGTTTAAGCAGCCAACCCTATATACAATATAAGGCTTAGCGACCAATAGGAGCCGGGCAGTAATAAAAAAATGTTGTAAAGACAAGACAATTTATATAGTTTCTAGCGGATGTAGAAGCAGGCAACAGCTATACTGATAAGTAAAAATACCGTTTCATCTCCCGTTTTCTTTGTTGCTTAAAATTAAGTCTGCCGAACACTGGCTCTTAGGCCATCGATCGTAAAAAATGTATGAAAAATGTGATGCGTCTCATTAAACCCTTACACAATATGCTCAATACTTTTATACGATGTACGTGCTATTTTAGTCGACCTTGACTAGAACAATATTAACTCGATAAACATACTCTATGAAAAACCAAGGTAAAGAAATGCTGACCTACAAATATTATCATAACACCTATGCATATCGTACTTTAAATATTGCATTCTGAATTTTTCTAAAACATAATATCGCCTGGTGTCGTAGAAATAGAAATTCGTCCAAGTTTTTTTATATCCTGAGCTGCGAGCGTCATATTAATGACACGAAAATATACTACTGCCCATACCCACTTCATTGGTCGTTTATTATTTTATTTATTTGAATAAAATATATGCCTATAGCAATCTCCAACGATACAGCTTCCTAAAGGTGAAAGAATTTTCGAAATCGGTTCAGTAATTTGGGAAATTACCCACCAAAAACATACAACATAGATATTATATGGACGTAGAGACGAAAATCTCTACTCTCTGTCTGTTACGTCGAACCTTAACCGTTGTAATGACATTGCTGGAGGAGTGATATTTTAATCCTGGTACTTAAACATTTTTTTTTTTCGAATTTATGGTATGGTATTTATAGGTTGCCTGGAAGAAACCGCTGTAAGCGGTAAGGCCGCCTTTTTGCTTTATTCCCAACCTATTTTTTTTTTCGCTAATGTATGTATTTTTATGAGCAAATAAAGAATAAATAAATATGGTAATCCTTGGCGTAACAGAGTTGCAGGCGTTAAGTAGTATCGTGTAAATGTTTATCGTGTAAAATTCAGTTTCTGATTGCAGGGCAGCCACAAATGTGACCATTAGATGGTGTAATTAAATATCCGCATGCTTGCGTCGCTTTGTGGATTGTATGCAGTCAATTATATTCACGCACTCGAGAGGGTGCAGGTTCGAACTCCGGTGGAGGCGTGTACCAATTAGACATTTTCCGATTTCAAGTACATAAGACGGATGCTCATTGCCGTGGGAGAGCCATGCTTCGGCACGAATAGGCCGGCTCGACCGGAGTGATAGCACGGCCCTCATTAGGGTCGGCAATGCACTTGCGACTTGTTTTACATCAGGTAACCCGTCTGCTCGCTTGCCCCTTCAATATCATAAAAAAAGATATTCTATAGTCTTTATTTCGAGGCGGGGGAGCCGCTGGGTGTAGCCTACCGGAGATTCCGGGGGAGACTCCGGAACGAAGCTGGTCATGTAGCCGACAATACATGGATATATAAATATGTATGTTACTCTTTAAGGTTTCTATTGTATAATATGTATGGTAGTTCTGAAGTATTTATAATATGGGACTGTGATGCCCGAATTAAATGATTCAAATTTGAATTTGAATAATCAATAGGAGGAAACGAAGGTTCGGTACGTTTTGCCATATATACTTTCATATTTTACCAATAATATAAATGTGGAATGTCTGTCTGTCTGCCTGTTCACGCCCAAATTGCTGAAATTTGGTATAGAGATACTTTTATACGCAAAGCAATTGCGGGCATCATAAGGTTAAGTACAAATATAAGAACATCTACGATTTTTGTTATCTATTGGATATAAATGAAGGCGGATGCTAAACCTCAATTTATATTTATATTTCTTCATAATTACGTAATGATGAAGAAATATAAATATTTCTATATACGACCGAAGTGCTCGTGAACACTCATGGTAAGCCCCCCGAAAATGATCACAAGAATTGACCCCCAGTCAGGTCACTGCACTACAAAGTTCCAGAATGTAATCAAATGAAGTGATTTCGGACACCGCACGCTGGGAATTCGGCAGTTTATCGATTTCATTACAAGAACAAAGTGATGTTAGTAATTACATAAGTGATCCCATTACTTAGATGTGGACGAGCTCTAGCACGAAGGTCAACCCCAGATTCGAGTACTTGTACAGTTTGTGAAATTTGATGAAATTTTGTGTATTACGGTAAAGTACATTTGTCTGAACCGAAGGAGCTGAATGCGGCGAAGGAAACGAATTTTATAATTCAATATATGAAATGTCATGGAACCTCATACACTTGCTCGGACTGAATCGTCTGGTTTCTATAAATCGTTCGCTGTTCAACTTAAAGATTTTGATGCGTTCGATTCTGATAGATCTACGTTCACGTGTCTCGAGGACACAGACTAAGCAAAAAACAATGAGCTGAAACCCCTGGCCTCGAGCACTCTAAGCCATTGATTCCTGGCTTCCACTAAAAACTGTCAGAATAAGTGCTCACTATGGATAGGAACCAATTAAGGATCCTTACCAGAAGCCTAACAGGGCACTGCAAGCTCTACAAACACCTCAACAGGATAGGTGTGAGTACCATAACGACTTGCAGATTCTGCAAGAAGAAGGATGAAACACCTGACCACCTTCTTCTCTATACATCAGGATCCTGCTCTACTATAGACCAGGATCAGGCACATACGAATGCTCCGCGGAGGAAATTCATGGCACCAACCCAAATCACATCGTGCAATTTATGAGCAGCATGGGGTTGGGGACGGTGCTCTAATGTGAAGGAGTCGCAATAGAGGATCTCAAGGGTCGCAGAGACGCCAGGGTCACAAAGGTCCTGCCTTCGGCGAGGAAAAAAAATTGGCCATTAACTATTTTTCATACGCCAAATTTTCCGTATCATTTATATGTTGAAACGGAATATTTATTATATTTATTTATTTTCCATTTTGTGTCAAATGAGACATAATAACGTTAATAACGACGATAATAATCTTATTATCTATAATAACGGTCATCCATAAAATTATATGAATATTTAAAATAATTGACACCGAAGTAGATTCCATGTGTATTGTACAGAATTGTAGAGACCTGAAATTGGCTGGGTGTATTATTTATGGGCTTTTAGAATTTCATAAATAATATAAAGAAACATATTTGTCCGGTTCGCAAAGTCTAAATAAGAATACAGATCTCAACTGGCTGGAGGTATATTGTATACAGTGTTTGAAAAACTTATTATTATAACTTTTATCTCGTGTAGAAAGCAGGCGTTAGGATGCTTTATATTTTATCTCGATTCATCTTCACCCAGGAAGTACATATAGGCAGGATATTGTCCAAAAGCAGACGTATTATGTTTGAGCAGTTTTGATTTATTGCCAGCATTATGTTGCTGCTCAAGTTTTTTTTTTATTTAAAGCGAATACTCGCGTTTCGTGCCAACGGCCTTGACCACACATTCAGAGTTTCAAACCTCTCCCCCCACTAATAAAAAATAAAAAAAACAAGAAATAAGAATTCCTCTGTAGGGATTATAGTGTAACTTATATTGAAATGTAAATAAAAATCGTTTTGTTAACCGACTAGTTTCGTAGTTTATACAATTTTTTGCAAAAAATCGATGTCCACGGTATTTTTTTTCTATTTAATTATAAGCTGACGGAAAAATTCTTTGATAGAATTCAAAGAATGAAAATAATTTTCTAATATATATCTTTTTGGGTAATGTGTTTAACGTTTTAACATACCTTTTAGAGGTTAAACTTACCCGGCTGACCTATGTATAAGCCTTAAGAAATAAAGGTAAGGTAATGTATTTATGTGGAACATGACCTGTTTTAGAACTGAATTTGTACGCTAGAGTGAAGTTTATAGGCATATATAAAGCGTATTCGAATTTCAAAATACATAATTTATATTTGACAAAACTAATTAAACTTCGCAGTCGAAATTATCGAATGCACTTTGATTAAGTACCGTGCAGCTATACTTACGTGCAACTCGAACGAACACAGTTGTTTCGGTTTTGGAACGTTGTAAGAAGTAATTAAAGGAAACTTCATAGCGCGAATGCAGTGTAAATCGGATGCTATGCTTAAACTAACCCAGTTAGAGCACCGCAACTAGGTTGATTTGTTCCTAGCGTTACTTAGCTTCGGCAACATTGCACGAATGCACACGAAATAAGGTGCTATTTAAGCTAGTAGGTATTAACACCAGGCTGCATTTAGGGAACCTGAGCAGATATAAAATGACAGACTTGTAACGGTAAGAAATTTCTTTCCGTGGCTTTACTCGCGTGGAATTCGGTAATTGCGTAAAAATACGAACAATTGTGCTAACCTAACTTGGTTACTTTAAAGTAAGTCTTTGCCGGAAATTAATTGGATTGATTTCTTCGTTAGGGCTTTAATTACACCAAAAAAAAAAAATAGACGAAGAAACTTTCCTATTCATAATATTAGTATATTATGGATTCTAGCTCTGCAGAAGTAGCTGCATCGCTATAAGATGTCACCTTTAATCGTTATAATATTGCGTCGGTATGATATTGACATAACACGACCAAATAATACGGATCACCATGCATGTAATATATATAGGCAATTATGTAAACAGTAAGCACATGCATATTTTGTAAAAGCTGAATCATCCATGCATATTTTGTAACAAGCTTAATCAACCATCGAAAAGAAACATCGAAGAAAATTAAAATTGTTAGGTTAGAAAATTTTAAGAGTTATAAACATTCTATTTTTAAAACCATTCATATGCAGAAGAATTTGAAGGTTAGCCGCAGTGTCTTGAAGTACAGTCGGTTTAGTTTGTATTTCCACGTGGGAATAGAAAGTCTCGCCATATTAAAATGTGCCAATTTAATTGGGTTATAATGCTGCCTACTGTATGGTTATATACAATATAATGATAGCCTATTGGGAAACTTTGGAACCTAGTTTATTGTTTCACATTATGTATTAGCTGATTTTTATTCAACTTTATCGACATAAAAAATAGCAGAATCAGTATGACAAGGTTACGTAAAAGTAACAAAACTGCTTAAGAACACCACTAGATACAGAGATATCTTGTGATGTTTTCGAGCAGTTTTGTTCCTTCTTTAATCCCGACCGGTATCGACCGACACTTAATCTTCATCATTATTTTAAAATATTTTAATAGACAATAAGTCATTTCTTCTCAGAAATAATTTACTTTAAGAAACTCGCACAGGGATGTCAAATAAATCGCAAACCATATCATACAAAAATTGCACATCGACAGGAAACTGACTTGGTCGAATGAGGAACGAAGCAACATTAGCGTTGCATTAGCAGAATCAGGGTACATTTTTCGTATATCACGGTCTAGTCCGTGGAAGGAAGAAAAATTTTCCTTAACATGCAAATGTAACAATATGGCGCCTTTTCTACGCATGACAAATAATTTCACCGCTATTTTATCGCCTTGGTTTTATGTAACTTGTAAATTATATAAACACCTCTGAAGAATGGTCTAAATTTTTTTTCCTTCCTCGCTGAACTTCGTCACTGCGAATCTTAAGGATCTATTGTGACTCGATTTGGGTTGGTGCCACGAATTTCCTCTGCGGAGCATTCGTAGCGCCCAAAGTGTCTGTTTCCTACTCTGTAGGATCGCATTTGTATAGCGAATCGCTATGGAATTCCCCTATGCAGGTGAAATCATAATTATTAGGTTCCGTACCCTAACGTTAATTAAAAACGGGACCCTATTACATACTTTTAACAATATACAGAGTTCATACTAAATTACGTTTTGAGAGAAAACTTAAGTCGCTAATATTTTACTAATTTCTCAAAAGCGTACAGAGACTTTTTGTCCTTTTGTATATCTTTAAGCCAACTATAATAATGATTTGCATTCAATAAATTTTGTTTTACACGCATCTTCCTTTGAAACTCGTAATTGTTACTTTATGTCATTATTGATGTTAAAAATATATGAATTCTAATATATCACTTAATAGTATGCATTCAAAACAGAAAGACACAATATACGAAAGATGCAGTTGCTCCAACGTAGCTGCATGTTAACCTGATTCTGTTATTGCACACGAAGTAAACGTCTTGTAGGGTTGGCAAATCTCAAAAAATATATAACCAACTCATTCGGTTGGAGATTTGAGTATTAAACAATCCTTATTTTTGACTATTGTAATATTTAACTCTACATTATTTTGCATTATATTTCTAACCAACGTTGTATCTAGTCTCTACCACCGTTACGTCATAAAAAGTCCAAAATTTTCTTGTCAAACTCATTATTCTCTCTATATATGTTCTTATCCTTTCATAGGTTTATTTTGGCAGACAAGCAAACAAATTAATATGCTTGTTTCCGGTGGCTTTGCCCGTGTGGCAATTTAGCATATTGATATGCTCATACAGCAATTTGATATGCATATGGATACGGTACATGATCTATGTGCATATCAAATGTCATCAAAACCCGTTAATTTATTTCAGTGTGATTGACGGAAAACCATCCAAATAAACTTTCATATTCATAAGAAACTGTGTCTTGTGTGATCTGACAACCCTGGTAGTTGAGCTCTATACAAGCTCCTTCTCCCTAAGGATTCACGAGGCTTGCTATGAAGACGTTATTTGATTTCAGAGAACGTCTTTTGCATATAGTTGACGAATACCTTTGAGCTAAATTACTGCAAATAGACTATAACATATATATTTTTCTTATAGCTAACCGGCCCATATGGAACACAAATGATTTATACCAAGGGAATATTTAATCTGAATAAAAATTATCCCTTAATCTTAGTCAGTATATATACTCGCACATATACTGATTTGTCTCATCGAAAATCCATTTTACATCGCTCATACACATAAGCAAACTTTTTTATAAAATTAGTTGTAAATCTAATCCTTTGTTACAAAAAAATGGTTAGATAACTAAAAAACTCTTTAAATTTAAAGTCAATGAATTCATTCCAAGCCTGTACTATTCATAATAAGTAAAAAAGCGATACTTTTCCTAAAGCTTTTCAACAATTTCGTAGATTGAGAGCAAAAATTCGTTGCAGAGAGAAGGCGTAATTGTTTAGGAAATATTTACTCTGTTACAATTATTTGTAGAATGAGAGAATTTAAGGCTGTTTGTATAAACTCGATTGAATGTAACAAGTATTTAGGTGAACTAAATTTCTTTACTTGTTATGTTAAGGTGTGTTTCTTTAGTAAATGATTCCATAATCATGGAAGTTGGGCCTCCGGTAAACTCACTCACTGGACGATACACAGCGCAACGCGGTTTCACGCCGGTGCCCTGTGAGGTGGTCTCCGTGGTCTCCAGTCGAGCCGGCCTATTCCTACCAAGTGATGGCTCTTCCACGGCACATTATAGAATGAATTAGATAAATACAGTGATTTTTAACAAAAATGAAACAAACCCTGCTGGGTTTGTTAACAGTATTTTTGGTGAATGTTATCCGTGCGAATAGTACAACAGGGGACTGAATAAAGTGCATTAGTAAAGTTTCAAACGTCCGTAGCCACACAGTACACCGTAGAGAATAATCTGAACCGCATTCAAAGTTTAATTACCAGTTGCACTTAGTATGCAAGGATTAATGTTAGTAGAAGGGGTTTGATGCCACTTATTAAGTTAATTATGATAATTTCAATATCAAGTGGTGAGACATGCTCTAATGAATATTTCTTTGAATGTGAGGCGTATTAATGTTTTCCTTTATTTATTTAAGGCTAGATGATGCCTGCAACTCCATGGCGTCAACATCCTTTATCGCGGGAACGGTACATTTTTCTTGGATAAAAAGTATACTAGCTAGGTTTTTCCCCGGCACTAATAGAGATGGAGACACCATACCAGTTTTTAGAAAATTGTTTCGCTAGTTGTGGTTTGAAGATGTAACAGACAGACACTCTTTTACATTAATAATATTAGCATGGAAGTATGGATTTAACGACTTCAATAAAAGTCCTACATTCACATTTTGATTTGTAAAGGACTATTTGATCCTAAGCGTATTGTGTAAGGAAAATACATATTCTTATAACACTTTTAAACACTCGTTCACGTGACTGTAGCAACACCTCGGTATGAAAGCTCGTTGATAAAGCTCTATTGAAGGCTTTAATCCAATTTGTACGTGAGTTGCATGCGCTTTTGCAATTATTGTGATTGTCACATGACTTTACCGTTAAAAGTTGCTTATAATTCAATAATTTTAGTCGGTATCGTTAATAATTGTGAGCGTTGGTAAATATTTGTTGTATTGTAGTTCGAATACTAATTATTGTTCATTTCAATCCGTTTAATGGTGAGCGCGCGTCTATCAGACCAGAAGGCATCGAAGTCATTTCTTCTTTGAATTTGACAGCGAACGATTCAGACGAATTGGACGATTCGACGCGGGCAGGTGTGCGAGGTTTCATGATATTTCGAATTCATACATCGAATTCTAGAATTCGTTTCCTTCACCGCGATCGACTTCTACGATTCTGGTAGATCTGAGTTCACTATTAAGTTTACTTTATCCTAATCTTTGAATCTATGATGAAAACTATGTTCAATAGAATCGCAGAAAATGAGACTTTTGACCCAAAAAATTGACTTTGGGGGTTAAAATTTCTCATTTTCAGCGTTCAAAAACTGTCCATCAGGCGATGCGTTTTCTTGTTCTTTTTACAAAACTGTTATAGACTCTTCTAGTGGGTAAAGCAAGAAAGCGAAAAGAAAATGCATTTTAAGTAATAAACTATTTTCTGGTACAGCTTGTGCGCAGTTGAACTTTGTAAAGCTTCGAGCTAGCGTAAATCAAGCTTTTGTTTAAAGGTGTTGGTTGCGTTTACAATGGAATAAAGGTTAACTTGCTCTTAAAAATAGCGCGAAATCTTAAAACCATTTGTTCAGTTTGATTGGATTTAAAAAATTCTCTGCTATTCCAAAATTACCTTAATTGGAACAGTTATCTTTTATATAGTTAATTTTGTTTTGCTATGTCCTTTTTCTCATTAGGGTGTCTCTGGTCTTAAAAAAAACATCTCATCATGTTCTTAAAGGAGGCTTACAGAGATATTCGTATTAGAGCGCAATTCAAAATCATCTTTCGAATTCCACGCGAGTGAAGTCGCAGGCAAAAGCTAGTCAACACTAAATTAAAAACTTAACTTATATGACATAATTACAACATGTTAGTTATGAATAATGCATACGTGCACTTATTGTTGGTTTATTAAAGTTAATTATGTCATCTATCAAAGTCAGTGTCGAGTGCAGAATCACTTATATAACGATTTATGATGTTCCGAGTACATCTCGACCGAGCGCTGTCCTTTACAAGAAATAAGAGCCAAGTTTGAGAAAGAAAAACTTATGCCGAATATCATGTTTAGTGCAATTAGGCGTTATTAGACTTTGATGAAAGATTTTTTCCGCCAGTGCAATATTAATTTGTATTTTTATGTTATTTCTTATTTAAAACATTACTCTTTAAGGGCTGATGAGGTGATGATCACAATGATAGTAAAAAACGATGAGGATAATAGTAAAGGACGTAGTACACAAGAAACAGCCTTGAGTATTAATTCGCCACAAAATATAATCCGACCGCTTTGTCAACAGTCTGAGACAAGATTTCATTTGTTTGTGTTTAAAATCCTACTTATTTTATACATGATGTTGATGACTTGACAAAACAAACTTTAGGATGTAAATTGTGTGCTTGTGTGCGTGTAGCAGTGATAAAATATGCTCCCAATGTAAATAAAAGTTAACTCTTGATTATTACTTAGCTTCACTAACTTTAAATATTGTATGTTTTAAGCTTTCTGATCGTTAAATGAATAAAAGTTCCTCAACTAATTTTCAGTTGTATATTATATATACAAGTCCCAAAAGTATTAAGCGCAACCCAAAAAATGTACAGTTTTTTACATGTTATACCATGAAATGTCGAATGTGTTATCGTCGTAATATGTATCATTCAAAGACAATGAAGTTCAAGACGATGGACTATAAACCACTGGAATATGGCGATATAAAGTTTAGCACGAAACAATTGAAAATAACTTGTTCTTTTCCTTCAGTGGTTTAAAAATGAACGTACATTTGCCAGCAGCGTACAGTGGACACGCCGAATGCGTCGAACACGATATCTAAAACTCGTACGGCCCGCATATATGCGGCTCGTATCTTACCGTGAAGTATGCGAACACCTTTAGGCTAATGAAGTATATGTACACGTTGTGAATTGTCTTGTGCTAAAACTTTAAGTTAGAAAAGAAAATTAAGGTCTTCTGTTATGACGGGGCTTCATATTATAATATTAAAGTTAAGGAGAAGAGTATCAGGAACAATAATCTTTTTCCTTTGTCCTGAAATATATAAATTCAGGTATCAACGTACAGCTTAAACTGCTGATCGTAGGAACATGAAATTTGAGGGCAGTGTTGTCTGTGGGACGAAAGGGACTATAAGAACGGGATTTTTCGAAATTCGTCTCCTAAGGGGGTCCGATCTGATCCAAAATTTGCAAGAACATACATTTCATGGAAGATTCAATTCATAGCTTTTAGAATATCCATACTAAAATTATAAATACAAGTGTGCCTGTCTGCCTGTCTGTTACCTCTTCACGCCCAAACCGCTGAACCGATTTTGCTGAAATCTGCTATGAATATACTTTGTGTCCTGTGAAGGAAAAAGGTACTTTTTGTCCCAGAAAATGTACGGTTCCCGCGCGCCGAGTTTTGGCGCAACGGAGTTATGGGCATTATCTAGTGATATATAAGTAGAGGTCGCCCTGTGGTCGAAATTCGTTTATAAATATTCTTCGATTCAATCACAGACTTCAATTTGGCATAAAGGTCTCGTTACCGGACCCTTAAATTTTATTTTAAAAAATTCACAGACTTTAACCATAAACAAAAGAGTATTATTATCGTGTCGTATATGATTATCGTTTTATGTCAAAATATTGTAGTGTGCATACCGTTTAACTTATTAAAATATGCAATATCAAAGAATATTTAAAATAACATGAGTAATCCACGCTCCTCCTTCATATCGACTATAACTGGGAGAAATTTCATGCTTTTACATCTACGCGTCTTTCGTAAAAAGAGGTACAAAGTTTCCGCTCGCGTATTATATATAAATAATGTATAGCGTATCCGCTTGCCGCACCTATATGGCATATACCTAATTTAATTACAATCTGGTCAGTTATGGTGCGGTTACGTGCGTACAGTCGTTACATTTATAGCCTCGTTACATGCATTGCTCGTACACAGTACATAAGTAATCGATATTAAACCATAAAATTTTAAAAATGGTTTTCAGTACATTTTTCTTCTATAAATAGCTCACTAAGTTTTCAAACATCGCAAGTTGCAATAATTTAAAATAAAAATATTATGATAGCTTGTCTCTACTGTTACTGAGAGAAAAACTGCCGGTGACACAGAAATGTAGTGTCAGAAAAGTGCTTTTGTTTTAATGACTTTTAATTCACCGAAATCCATCCATTTTAATCTCCATGCTGGGAAAATTACACCAAAATCGATCCAACGTTTTAGTCGTAAAAGTGTATTGAGTAAATCAAATTTTTTGTACCGCAATTTCTGCCTTTACGAGTTTAAACCGTAATAATTACTAATTACTAATACCTAATTTAAATCTA
>JAOTAV010051719.1:0-16117 GCA_026546445.1 Cyclargus thomasi
TCGTTCATTGAGTGAGTTTACCGTTGGTCCAACTTCCCTAAGTAAGTTGGACCACCGGTAAACTCCTTTATCCCTATTAAAATCCTTTATCTCTATTAACTCATAAAGGCCGGCAACACACTTGTGACTCTTCGGATGTCACGAGTGTCCATGGGCGACGGCAGTTGATCTACCGTCCCGTCTGCTCGCTTCTAAGAGGTTTTAGGGCTCAATTTCAATCGAGGCTTCTGCCTCAACCAATGAATTGTCAAAATATCTCCCAAACTGTACTATTGTGGACCAACAGGGCTTAGTGCGGTATAAATCACTTGAAGTTAGGCGGTTTCTTGGTTTTTTTCCGAACCGTTTGGACGAGGGTTCGCCCTCCAGTAATTGGGCCACTAGTTCCACGATTTATGGTCCGATTTACGGACCCATACAGCCATCATAATAAACTATATCTGGACCCCTCATATTTGTACCCGCTTCAATCTTAAGCAATTTCCAGGAAGATTTCTTTCACGTTTTTTCAGACGTTTCCGAGATGGACCGGCACTTTGATTTGTAGCTTAATTTTTTATTCCTTACTAGTTGGTGCTCGCAACTTCGTTGCGCAAAAATTTGTATATCACGCGGGAACCGTGCATTTTTCATGATAAAAATAATAGCTATCAAACAAGTCAAGGTTTATTCAAATCCGTCCAGTAGTTTCTGAGATTAGCGAGTATAAACAGACAACTTTCTTTTTTGTCAATATGTGTTTTATTACTGTTCTTAGCATCCCCACATTGATTATTTTGAAAAAATAAAATGTACAGACACTCCAATTTTACTGTTTTATTATATAATTAAACAGTAAAATTGGAGTGTCTGTACATTATATATTATGTATAGATTGTACTTTTAAATACAATTATACGTTAAACCAAAAACATAATATTTGACGACCTCTGTGGCGCAGTGGTTGAGCGCGTTGGTAGTTCAGGCCGGGGGTTGCGGGTTCGAATCGGCGACGGAACTAATTTTTTTTTTAGGTTCCTGGGTCGTGGGTGTGTATTAAATATTTGAGTTATAGTTAATAAAAATCTTAAATATATGTATAGTTTAAGATATTAAATATATTTCCGTTGTCTGGTACCCGTAACACAAGTCAGGGCCAGACTGACGTGGTGTGAAGCGTCCATATATGTTATTATTATTATATTATGATAAACATGCTCATCACACCAATACACAGTTCCATGGAATACCATTTTAAAATCTTTTCCCAGTTCGAATTTAATTTGTATTCAAGACTGTTCTGGAATAAAAACTGACCCTGTAACCGCACAGCACCCCCCCGGGAGCGCTCGGCCTTGGCGGATGAATGAAACAATCACAGCTACTTACCACAGAAAGAATCCGCTAGAGGAATTTATAAGCTACGATAAAAAAATTCTGCATTCAGTGTTCAGTTTAAGAGGGCGATAAAAGCAAAATTGACTATTGCAAAATTCCGTTATATACATGATAACAGTGGCGTAGCTACAAGGTGGCAAGACGGAAAAATGCCACGGGCCCCCAGCCGGAAGGGCCCCCCGATCAGCCCCCCTTGACAAGTGGCAAACGATTTTTTTATAATTATCGCTTGACGTGTTTTTGTATTGGATTGACATAGTGGGACGAAAACGAATTTGCCACGAGGCCTCGAACGGTATAGTTACCCCACTGCACTGATAATAAGTTACGAATCGTTATATTTTTTAAACATAGATACTATATTTGTGAGCGCCTGTAGTAGCCAAAACACGATAGCTTAAAAGTTTCTCGTTAAAAAAAATCACAAAGATGCCTCTAACTTTCACGCATATTACTTCGTTTTGCAAAACGGCGCATTCCATGGACTCAGTATTTTTACACACGATACAAAATTCTGTTATCGAGTTCCTATAGAACCGGTTATTTTTAATTTTGTATACTTATCGAGTTATTAAGAAAAAAAATGTTTTTGCGGCGATTCCGCGTCGTTCTGTTTCACCTGACATATGAATAACGGTCGTTAGTGTGAAGAGAGAAAGACGATGTTTAATTTTTTGCTTAATTCACCCCCTTAACTCCTTAGTTTAGACTCCTTACTTAAGTTTAGTCTTACATTGAGGCTTCAAAAATTTTTCCTCAAGTTTATTATGTTATATGTATGGCGTCAGGCGAATCAGTTTCGTTCATTTCGAAATGAACAACAATAACAAAACCATTCCAGTTTTCTACCAGCTACATCAGGTAGCTGGTAGAAAACTGGAATCGTCTATATTCGCTGATTATGAAGGGGAGGTTTTAGTTGTGACCAAAGCTAAGGTAGAACCTTAGCTTTGGTCACAACTAAAACATTTTCAGTACCTACATTCTGTTTGTGCTACAAAAAGGCGACAAATCAAAATCCAATTTTACACAAGCGATTACGCCGTTTGTCCACCAAGACCGTCAACCGAGAACTAGATTATTTCGGCCCGATAAAATACAACTTTATGATCTAGGCTATAAGTTTCACTTTTAGCTACATTGGTCTATTATCAATGTCGTCGCCGTCATTAAATGCGTAGAGGAAAATGAAACCTGTAGCCTATGTCACAAAGTTGCATTTTATCCGGTCGCTATATTCTCATTCCCGGTTGACGGTCTTGGTGGACAATCGACTTTAGGGTAAAACCAGAGTCCCGTGACAACAAATCAAATACAGTCGTTACTTATAACTTATTACCATTTTCTGCGTCCTAAATCTTGGCCCGTCGCGAGGGCATAATGTCCCTTTCTATGTTTAAAATAAGAATTAAACCCGAAAATTCACTTTATCTCGTGTTTATGGTCTCCGAAGGTATTTATTCAATCTCACATAACGGTTATGGCTTATCAAATTTTCATCTTTTATAGCCGTTTTTACTGTTCACTCTGAAGGGTAATGCTCTTCGTAATTCAGGTAACGTGCGCTTGGGTACTGTAACTTATGAAATACATCTTTATCGTTACTAAGAGGCAAGTCACGAAAAAATGCATCTATTATTATGCTTGTATCATGTATGTATAACCATTTATTATGTACAGATGTATTCGTGATTAGAATTATAGTAATTCATTTCATTTTATCGTGTTGTCGCAATGTTGTATTTCACCTTTCATTTGAACACATTTCGTTTATAAAAAACTATGTACTCATGCATCATTATTTTGTTGTATTGTATTAAATCATGTTGGTGTTGGTACATACGAGCACGATTGAGTAGTGAGCGTACTCGCCTCGCCGATTTTTGCCTTTATTAACGCCTCCGTGGTCTAGTGGTGCAGAGCTCGCCTCTTAACCCGGATGTCGTGGGTTCGATTCTCAATGCAGGCTGATTACCTGATTGTCGGGGATGGGCATGTAAAAAGTCGGTCCTGCGTCTGTCGCCAGTCGTCTCGGTCATCCGTCAAACTGGATAATATAATAATATCTAAATCTATGGACGCTTCACACCACATCAATCTGGCCCCGTGCAAATTACCCGAGGGACTTGTGTCACAGGTACCAGACAACGGAAATATAATTAATACTTTTATACTATACACATATTTAAGATTTTTATTATATCATACACATATTTAATACACTGGATGTGTATTAAATAAGACCCAACACTACCTTAAGCCTAGAGTAAGCTACCAACGCGCTTTCTGTTCGCTGGTTCAGTTGACCACAGAGGTCGACGTAATATGAGAGTAAAGGAAGATACAGTACTCCTGTGTACTGCGCACACACTTGAGCCCTGTAAAATTAACCCTGCGTAACAGGCCTGGTTTCTATGAATCTGGCCACCGTCACCGAAACCGATGTGGGAGTTATTATAATTACCTATATTCGCCTTTGATCGGTGAGTTAACAGAGTACTACGAATCTCAGAGTGCCGAGTTATAGTTTTTTTTTTCACATTCGACCGTGAACACGTTTCGCGTTTACTAAGATTTTATATGTGACCGTGAGCATCGCTAGGTGGTGCTGTTCAATCCGATACAAAATCTTAGTAAGCGCGAAATGTGTTCACGGTCGAAAGTAAAAAAAACTCAGCTTGTTGGTTTGGAATTGTTAAAGAGTTTTTGAAATGGGTTAGATAACACATAACCAGTCTATACGTATTATAAAACAGTAAAATTGGTGTGTCTGTACATTTAATATTTTTACAGAATAATTAATATGGGGGTGCTAAGGAACAGTAATAACTAGAACGCGTATGGACAAAAAAAGATGGCTGTTTCTACCCGCTAATCTCAGGAACTACTTGACGGATTTGAATAAAATCTGTCTCTCTCTTTTGTTAAATAGCTATTAGGCCTGGACAACATATCAGATACTTTTTATCCCCGGAAAATGTACGGTTCCAGCGTGACATACAAATTTTCGAGCAACTACTAAGGACTAGTTTCAAATAAAAAAATCATGAAGCGACAATGGTCAATATAAATAAAAGACAAAATATATGTACACTTTTGTATGCCAATCGTATGTCATTAATTGTCTTATCGGAAATTCAATGTAATAGCAGAACCTCATTTGCACCAACTATAAGTCAGTCTAAGTCATCACCTTGAGATGGGATGTTGCAGTATTCAGACTATTGGAGTCCCTAGGGCACTGCGATACGGTCAATCAACGGTGTATTGCGTATTCTATGTGCTAAATAACCTTGGCCCTAAGTCTTGAACCTAGTATGTACTCTGAAGGCTAGATCATGTTAGATAACTGGAAGATCAATAGTGTGGTGCGGTTCTTAAATTATCAGAGACAGCGCAGCGATTTAAACATTTTATATACGCAGTGATAAATATCTATCCAGTGTTAAGATAGCCGCTCACGAATACTAGGGAAAGAATTATAAAGATGTCTGCCTTTGGTGTAATTATCCCAACGGGTTATCTGCCATTCGGAGATAGGCACTGAATTTTCAAGAGGTTCAAACAATCTAGCGATTTTTATTGTTTCAGGATCGCTTAAAAAGTAGGGATTTGTAATGGATTTTTATGATAATACATTGTTGCGTGTCGTTTAATTTTAAGGTCAACGGGAGAGCTCCCACTAGAACAGGTAATGCTTCGGTGCTTTTAGTCTTATAGGCTCTACACAAGAATATAAGCGCAAGTCGTTGATTTTGTAAAAATTTACGACGAGCTGAACCTATAGTTGCTCTGTAGGCCCACACGGGAGCTCCATAACAAATGCTGCCTAAGTAAGTCACAGTATAAATTAATTTTAAGGTTTTAAATGAGAGGCCCCATGTCCAAGTAAAATTTTTCGTAAAGAAATTAAAATTACGTTTGGCTTTTTCACCGATTTGAAGGATATGTTCAAAAAAAGTAAATTTATTTTTTAAATGAAATCCGAGATAACAGATAACAGAGCGACTGCTTACGTTTAACGTTAAAATATTTTCTGGGACTTACATTATGCATGTCTAAGTTTTGTTTTTACCGATACTCATCTTTATCCTTCTTGGAAACTATTTGAATCCCCATCAGGAATCCACCGATACAATATCCATGATATTTATGGCCTACGAGAAAGCCCTTTTGACATTTAATATATTTCCAAGATGGATGTCATGACTCCCTTGACTTATGTTTTGTTGTTGGATAAAGTTTTGGAAGTTTTTTGATACGAGAGAGCCACTTGATCTAAACCTCGAGGCATACATTGAAATTAAGTTTTGTGACTTGTAACGTGTATTTAAAACTATTAGCCTCCGAACAGAACAAAATATAAAGTTCTTGAAGTTTCTATGTAAAAATTGTACTCTAAAAACTCTAAAATTATAAATTTTAGAGTTTTAGAAATTATGTTTCAAGTAAATTTTTAAGTGGAGGCCCTTACAAAAATAAAAAAAATGCCTTTCTTGATGCAGCTACTTTCACAGTGAACATTAAACAGAGACTTATACACACCCTACAATATTATAACTTTTTTTTGGTCACATCCTCTATACACATTACACATTAAGCTAAATTGTTACATCCTTCCAGACCTTAAGTAACACATTTCAGCAAGGTAAGTAAGGGTGACAGAGGTACTCGCTGGGCTAAGGGCGGGAACAGGTGGACATAAGGGAGCAGATGCGTGGCGACACGTCTGACAGGTTTTTAATGGCGGCCCTTTATGCGATAAGGGATGGAGGGCCCGTAAATATAAGCATTAACGCGGGATGTCTTATTGCGATTTTTTCAGACAGTTTTTACGTGTGAGCCCTTATTGTAGTACCTACTTTAGAGAACCTACTAAACAAAAAGGAAAAGGCAATTTAGCAAAAGGGTAATGTGATAGAAAACATCTACCGTAGTCCGAGGACACTCAAAACACCAGAAAGGTCAGCCTCTTGAGATGAATCATTCCATTTTGGCTCTTACTTCTCTAAAATGAAACATTTTCTACTACTGTATTTTTCGTTTACTCAGTTGTCTATAGCTTAAGAAAATATTAGATATCAGAAACACTCACACGTACCACCATCGAAGCAAGCTCGTCAGAGTAACGCGCTTAGTTTCGACTTGTACCTGAACTGGTACTATCCGATTTGTACCTGAGCAGGTATTATCCGATTTGTTTCTTGGCAGGGACGTGCCGATTTGTACCTAAAGAACGTGCCGATGTACGCGGCCATTTTGTTTTTGTGCAGTACCTTTATTGACAGGCGGGTGTGGTTGTTGAATTTATATGTGAGTGTTGTGAATTCTATGAAAAGACTGCTCACGCGAGGCATTTGTAGATGAATTGAAGTTTAAGAAGATGGCATTTTAGTCAGCACCGTACAAGCCAAATGTCTTGAAAGTTTGATACATTTTGTGCGGTACTCATTTTGAAACTTAATAAAACTAAACATTTTTACACAAGCAAAATTTTAAAAAGTTCAATTTGACATAGTAAAAAATAAATATAAGCCACGATAAGAAAAATTTCTCAGATTGTTAAATAACTGTATAATAATATGACTTCGCCTAAACGTGACACGTCCGTCTCTTGCGGCTGCCGGATGCGAAGTGATGTATGTGCGGGGACAGGACACATAAACCGTAAAATTACTATCTCCAGATACCCTCATAATTCATCAGTTTTTTGTACGAAACGTGTGTATTTATTGCGCTATTTTTGTTGTATTTTTATGATGGATGGAAGCTTGACATTTTGTAAATTATTTAAACGTTTTTCTTCTACATGAGTAAATTTAATGAATATATAACTAGGTCAACAAGCGAAAGAAAAATAAAAACGAACGAACACAAACAATACAAACATACTCGCTTTTAAAATGTGAAGATTCCTTAGCTATGACGTGTGGCTTTATTAAAAATTCAAACCTGGATTACCTGAAGCAGGAGTGGCTCATGAGATCAGGGGTGAGCATTTATGGGTGCGATATTGAACGACGGTAATCTTCATCGAATTATGATAAGTAACTTTGAGTTGGTTGAAATTTTTTGCGAATAATTTTGGTGATCCTTTCAGAGCTTTCGAGAGTTTCGTTTGTTATGCTGTGTTGGAAACTGTATATTTCTTCGGGATTTGGGCTATAATTTATTATTTCTGTGGCTTGTAAGTGTTTTATACCCATGATGGGTATCGATGTCGTTGTTAAAGTGTAAAGGAGTAACAAATGACAGATGGATAGAAAACGGATAACGTTTACGGATTAATTACGGATTAACGTTTGATAATTTCTATGTTCTTAATACTACGTTCTACTGTGTTCTTCAACCTAGATTTGTTTTTAGTAAATCATTTTATATATTTGCTTCAAAATTAGCAACGCATTTAGCTATAGCATTCCGTAATTCTATTAAAAAGCGCAAACAAAAGCCAGCGTTCTTACAATAGTCCAGTTGGCCAGTACAGTGGCGCCAGCTGTACATAACTTGAGGGTTGTGATTTACAAGCGAGATTATTAATTCATCGTAATTAAAATTTCGTCAAGAAAAGAAATTGCTTTGAATTAATCCGTCCGAACTTCGGACGTGCCTAAGAGCAAAGAAGTTACAGAATGAACAAAAGTATTTAAAGAATTGAAGATTAGACAAGTAATCATTTTTAATAAAATTATTGTAGAACACGTGTATATACAACTAAATCTTTTTTATAAAATTATTACAGAACATAAATAATACCTAGGACTAAAAGAAGTTCTTTTCATCATTACCTTTCCTTAACATTGTTTAGCATTTTAACTTTTAGCCCTTTACAATCGTAAATGCCGCACCATGAAGGAACTAAGGGGCTGTAATGTCTTATTAATTCAACAATAAATACATTTTTACCCTCTCTCTCCTCGTCACAATTTGCATATCAAACATTTTTTCTTTCCCGTTTAAATTAAATGGTTAATGACCTCTTTCATTAAAATCTTTTTTTAATTTTGTATTCATATATTAATAATTTAAATACTAAGATATTTAAAGAAGAACAAATATTTCTAAAAGAGTTTCCTAAAACCGTGCTAGAAATTAAATGTGATAAATACATCCGTGTTCGAAGTTCCAACACAAAAAAAAGATAAGTAACTTCTGCTTATTCCAAAAACTTGTTCTATCATCATGGAAAAAATTGTAGTTCGCGCCAGACTGCCGGGCTCCCATGAGATACAGTTTAATTAAATAAACCCGCAACAGAAAACTCGCATTTCGCTCGCGGTCGTCGGTTTGAGTCTCGTCGATGGAAAAATCTATCCGAGCTTATGGACGCATAATCCTTTCAGATATTTTTCACTTAATTGCTAGCTTAATGGATGTTTATTTAGTTTTGACTTGCAAAAAAATAGGCTCTATGATATGACTCTTTATTATACCCATCACACAAGTAAAGTTGGAGACCTGAAAAAATTTAGGAATAGTATTAATTATCCATTTAGAGACGCTGGGCTGTCATTCGGAGAAAATCACGTACCAATTGATTTAGGCATGGCACTTTTAGTGAGACCTTAAATATCAGTGGTCACTTATGTTGCATTTCTTAGAAGAGCATGCATGTATGTAACTGAATCCCACCTAAGCCACTAGACAGATTTTCTATTGTATCTTCAACAGAACTTGAAAATGGCTCAGAATCACTAATCAGTCCAGAAGAAGGGCCTATAATTTAATTATGTACAGGTGCACAATACAATAATAATTTAGAGACTTACGAAATAGGTCTAAATATTAATCTAGCTTTGCGGTGTGAAGTCAAATCTTATTTTATCCAGAAAATAAACCAAAAATTATATTTCACGGAGCTTACCAAGCAACCGAATTTTCAAAACCATTTGCTTATATCCTGCAGATATTTGTAAAAAGTGTTTTTTAAAAAAGTTAAGACTGCTGTGTTATCTTCGCATTTTTGCTTCCCCCATTCAAATTAAATCAGCACGTTTCAGCCCGGGGGAGGCTTCCCATTAATTTACTGCTACGCTCTGTAGTTGGAGATAGGCTACTATAAATAAGTCATTTTCCCGTAAAGAGACCTAACGGTATTGCGTGTTTAAAAGAAATGTGCTTAAAATCTTTTTAGAAGAAGTTGTTTATAACCAGTTGAATACTTTGAGGATTGCTTTTAAACTGTAGTCTACTCGAAGGCCTTTCAATCCAAGCAGGCTGACCTAATTTGATCCCAAAAACGGTATTGTTACTGGTAATTTTGTTAAACCATGAAGCGCAGTTCCTAGGATTCACGGACCAAATCATACTGCAATTTTAAGATGGCGATAAAAGCAAAATTGACTATTGCATAATTCCATTTTATACTTGATAATAAGCTAAGAATCGTTTTTTTAAACAAAGATACTACATTGTATTTGTGAGCATCTGTAGTAGCAAAAACACGATAGCTCAAACATTTTCTCGATAAAGAAAATCACAAAGATGCCTATAATTCTCACGCATATTTTTTCGTTTCGCAAAACGGCGCATTCGACGAACACTGTATTTTAAACACACGATAGCAAAATTATGTTACCGAGTTTTTGTAGAAGCGGTTTTTTTTTATTTTGTATATTTATCGAGTTATTAAAAAAACTGTTTTCGCAGCGATTCCGCGTCGTTCTGTTTCACCTGGCAATGAATGACGGTCGTATGTGTGAAGAGAGAAAGACGATGATTTATTTTTTGCTTTATTCACCCCTTAATGTATAACGTGAAGTTTCTTTATGACGACTGGACTCGGCGCTCGTTACATAAAACTATCCTTTGTCCCACGAATAACATAAATATTTTCAAATCTTGATGGACACTCGCTGAAACTCGCCATCCGCATGAATATCTTATTGGGCACATATTAGGCCCTTTACCGTTCCGAGCTTCAGGTGTTTTCCTGCTCGACCTCTTAGAAATCATTTAGTTTGGGTACTTTAACTGGGTCCCTCGGGAATAATTTATTTTTATCCCCCTCCGAACGGCACTCGGAGTCCATTTCACAAACAAAGCTTATCGATAGACTAAATACTGTCCAAAGTGTTATGACTCCTGGAACATTACACATTTTTATGCGTCCGGAATTCTCGTTTTACTCCGCTTTTCTTTTTGTTTTGTTTTTATATTCTTTGAGTTTCTTTTATACTTTGTTATCTTTAGTTTTTTATTATTTAGTTAATGTTGTTGTTGAAACTAAATTTCCAGATTTGATCCGACTCATGAAATCCATTTGCCAAATGTTGATCTTTTGTTTGCAGGCTCTTATTGATATTTTCCAATATTTCATAGCACAATTGTACTATTATGTCTAAGGATTCCGTCTACCTCCAGCCAAAGAAAGGGACTATTATTCCCAAGGAAAATCTCGACGATTTTTCGCGTGCAATCACAAAAGCTATAGAATTTTTCATCCAGACTTAACTTTAGTGAAATCTGAATGCTCCCAGACACGTCTATTCAGTTCAGCTTCAGCTCCAACGTGAAGGTGGCTTCCAATATTTATAAGTTTGTGAAACGATTCCGCTGATTCGATATTTTTACAAAATTAAAAAAGTAACAGAGGTATGCCCTACTTGCAATTTAATAAACTTTTCTTTATTTTATTGATATGATATGATGATAATAGATATATATTTTTTTTAAAACAAAAATATGTCTTTAGCAATCTCGGATAATTTAGTTATATTTAGCGTTCTAATAGTGAAAGAATTTTTTAAAATCGTTTCGGTAGCATTTGTCTTTATAAGTATAGATAGATAAAAGATACATGCGCACTTTTGATATGTCTTTACGCGATAATTTTGCGCTAAAAGCAGAAATTGAAAAAATGATGTCATCGCGAGAAAGGTCGAAACGGTGATGATACTTGGCTCTGCCCAGCCTTTTTATCCAAGATTACGTAAGATGAAGTAAAAAGTGCTAAAATATAAAATGACGATCACGAAATATGGTAAAAAGCGGAAAATCTGAATATTCCGAGTGTTTAGGAGATCTCGTTGAAGGTTTCGGCGCGGTTTCTGTTTAAATATGGAAATAGCATCCACTTAATACGAGTGGTCGGGCGGAGAACGAGCAAGTATGCGAGAGAAGGGTAACTTCCAATAAATTCTCACTATTACGAGTAGAAACAAGTTTGCACTAAATTAAGGTTTACCTTCTAAAGTACCTATTTAAACCAATCGAATATAATATTGTGTTACTTTCTTGCGTAGTTTTGTTTTGTTAATTATTGGTTTCGCATTTCATTTTTGTAAAATTTGACCATTTTGCTTTCTTGTTATTACAAGAAAGCAAAATGGTCAAATTTACATACACATATTGTGTCTAATAATAAAATCTCGAGATATCATTTTAATGTGATTTGATATTTATATTTTAAAGGAGAAACGTGTGCATGCTTGTGTTAGTTGTTAAAATAATTTTATCATTTTCTTAAAGAATATTTTATACCGACAGAATGCTATATTGTCTCTTTAAGATATAGAATATTTTTATTATCATCGCAAGTAAATTGTATTATCTATTTCTTTTTGTTTTACGTCCAACAAAGTAGTCCACGGATAAGCCAGATTTCAATTGTAATTTAATTTCTACTTTTATCTCATGTGTAATTCTCTACACTGATAAATGTTCTTAGAGCAGTGTTGATGTGAAGTACCCAAAATAAAAGATACTGATATTTTGTACCATTTTAATAATGTAACATGTTTGCATTATATTTTGCAGGCCGTATATTTTTTACGATGTTTATTACGTGTGGCATACTAATATGTGTCAAACCACAAAATTTATATCTTTTAACATAAAATAGAATGGCAAATCAGATAGATAGATGAACGCCCTATGTCTTATGAGGTACTCATCAATATTTGATGAAGTGGTTAAGTAGAAATTATTCTATTTAATACAAAATAACACAATGAATTCTGTTTTAATGCAATTTTAAGTTGTAACAATAATGAAATAATTTGGGTTAATTTTGGGAGATATTTACGCCTCTACAGATAGCAATTTGTTTCACGCCAAAACATTCCTAACCGACTATAGTCAGCACAATCTGACAATAGTTATTACCAATGGCATTACGCTCTAAGCTGCTGGCTAACTGGCCACCTGCTACTGGCTAGAGACCAGATGTTCACATTCCTCTTTTTATCCGCTAGATTATCTGGAACACTCTCCGGGATTCTATATAATTGGGTTTATATTTCTCTTTAACGGACTGTGTCGGAAATGTTGCGTTATGTTATTTTTATTTATTTACGACTTACTAGCCTTTGAATATAGGGTAAAATACGAATATTTTGAGAACATGTTTTTTTTTTTACCAGAACCTAGCCTAAGTTACACTCTATCCTTTCAAATAAGTCCATCCCGAAATGTGCATCTTTAGTCTGATTGGAAGTTTCGTTAGTACGCGAAGAAAGGACGAACAAGTAAACAAACAAACACTTATTCCCAATTATTATATTACATTGGATAATATGGATCATTGTGTGACTCCACGACGGTGCCAATCGTGATTTTTTTATTTTACAGCACTGCCAACGTATTTATTTACCTGTATCACCTGTTGTTATAATGCTAATAATTATATCGCTGCTCGGATGATCACAAGAGCATATTTAACTCAGGCAAAATATGTTGTCTAAATAATTCCTCCATACTTATATCTCTGTGTTTAAAATTGTGTGTTTCTGTTTTATCACAGCTCTCCGCTTTGACTTTGTGACAAAAACAAATATCTAGATGTTGTAGAGAGAATTTGCTGTTTTATTTTAAAATGTACAATATAACGTGGATATTGCAGCTTTAACTGTTAGGGCTCTTCATCATCAGCGAATACAGACGATGACAAGCGAGCACGATTGTGTAAAAGGCATATTCGCCTCTCTGTCCGCCGCTATTCTTTTTTTATGATATTTAGGGGGCAATCGAGCAGACGGGCTACTTGATGGAACGCAACTGCCGTCGCCCATGGACATCCGAAGAGTCGCAAGTGCGTTGCCGGCCTATATGGGGGAATGAGGAATGGGAATAGGGATAAGGGATTAGGGAAGTTTGGCCGTCGGTAAACTCACTCACTGCACGAAACACAGCACAACGCCGTTTCACGCCAGTTTTCTATAAGGCCGTGGTCACTCGGGTTGAGCCAGAGCGTGGTTCTACCACGATGAGCATCCGTATTATGTACTTGAGATCGGAAAATGTCTCATTGATACACGCCTCCACCGGGGTTCGAACCTGCACCCTCTCGAGTGCGAACTAAAGCTCTTACCCATTAGGCCACGGACGTTCTGAAACAGGGCAACCTAGTTAGGGCACCAGTCTCCTGCTGTATTATATTGTAACTTATATTTGCTGTAAAACTTGCAATTTGGGAGAAGACAATAAAGATTTTTGAATTTTTGTTAAAGGTAGTATGTAAATGGAATCAGAATTTTCAATAAAAAAAAGTTATCACAATAATTAGCATTCATCAGCATTTTACGGTGTAATGGAAGAGCCATAAATTCATTACTCGTCCATTGGCGGCGTCAAATGAGCTTTTAAACCGGATTAAATCACATTATGCGCAATGGATACGTGCATTTTAATGGTAGTTTTTGCGTCTGCAACTTTGTCTTGTTCAGCATAAAGTTATTATAGTATCATTTAAGTATGTTATAATATGACGACCCCTGTGGCTCAGTTGGAAAGAGCTCTGGTCGCTCAAGCCGAGGGTCGCGGGTTCGTTATTGTGATAACTTTTTATTTACGTTGTCTGGTACCCGTTACACAAGCCCGTCAGGTACTTACCACGGGACCAGACTGACGTGGTGTGAAGCGTCCATAGATAGATATTATATATTAATATAATACTTTAAGGAACCACCTTGGTACCAAATTTTAATTTTTGGTAGCACTTAGGATATTTCTATATAAAATTCGAGAAGTCCCTTCGATTACTCATGGATCCCATCATCATGTCACCACTTTTGTGAACAAGGTACCAGATTCGAATAATTCCTAATACAACGAAGAAAGAATTTCGAAAATCGGTTCACAAACGGCTCGGGAATCGTCGAACATACAAATATATATTATAAATAAAGCTGAATATAGAACCGACTCGTTTTTTGGAAGTCGGTTAAAAATCATTTGATTTACAAAATTTAGTTATTTTTGGCAATTCAAAACAAATTCTGCTAGCTATTTCGTTTTGAGAAACATATATTTACTGTTAATTAAACAGCAAACTGTTTCACGCCTCGTAGTCTATTTTTATTGGTGAAAATAAAAAAGGACCTCTCAAAAATATTAAAATCCGTCGAAAATGTTACAACCTATAACGTCACACATTTATTTTGAATGTGATAACAGAATCAGGTACTGTGACATTACCATGAGTTTAAAGCAAAAGTTTTAATCTATACTCGATAGCGACTACGACTTTTAGTATGGCAAAAAGCAGCGCCCCTGGCGGTCACTTGTCATACTGAAAATTTACGTAGTCGGTATCGAGTATTTTTAATGATATTTAAGAGGCAATCGAGCAGACGGGTTACCTGATAGAAAGTAAGCGACGTCGCCTATGGACACTCGTGACATCCGAATAGGGAATGGGAATAGGGATTAGGTGGATTAGGGAAGTTGGGCCACCGGTCAACTCACTCACTGAACGAAACACAGCACAACGCCGTTTCACGCCAGTATTCTGTGAGTCTGCATCGACAAACACTATTTCTTGAAACTCATGGTAGAGCTTCTGATATTCGAAACCTGTGCGTGCTTTTACAGTCATAAATTCCTTGTATCATCGTTTTCACGAATGACAGCCTGTAGATGGATGACGCCTTATGTAAAGCCGCGTTCACCGTGTAAATGTAATTTTATACATTACTAGCTTTTGCCCGCGGTTAATATTAATTTCCATATTTCTAGAGCGTCTGTAGTCTAGTGGATAAGACCTTTGGTTCGCAATCGAGAGGGTGCAGGTTCGAACACCGGTGGAGGCGTGTACCAATGACACATTTTCCGATCTCAAGTATGTACTTGAGATCGGAAAGTGTCATACAGATGCTCGTTGCCGTGGGAGAGCCATACTTTGTCACGAATATGTCGGCTCGACCGGAGTGATACCACGGCCTCACAGAAAACTGGCGTGAAATCGTCCAGTGAGTGAGTTTGAGTGTCCCCGTCCGCTCGCTTGCCCCCTGAATATCTTAAAAAATCCCTTGCGAGTAGAATATATCAAAATTCTTGCGAGCGCCTAAGTCACAATAACTGCCTACATCCCTTTCAGCCCGATTTGTCCAATGATAGGAGTTGTGCGTCGATAGCTCTCTATGTTAGATTGCTTTTGTTGTACAAAATATTCGAAAATGGGTTTTTCTCGTAACTTTCTGCACTCACAGTAAAATCCTTGAATAAGCTATCGCCAGCAGTATTTACGGACTGATACGATCTGAGAGAATTCAAGTAGCGCATAACCTCTTAAAGGCACACTTCCAATATACCGAAGTTTAAGCGCCCATGAGAAACGGCAGTCGTAAAGAAAAACAACAAGCAAAATGTCCAAAAACAGAAAACCCTGTAGGAACCAGCAATTTAAACATCAAGTTAGATTAGGTTAGGTATATTTCTAGAATATAGGGCCCTGCTGCGGAGAGCGCAGCGGGTCTTGGCGGTGAGGGTAATCAGGGGGTACCGTACGGTCTCCTGGGCG
>JAOTAV010051730.1:0-16116 GCA_026546445.1 Cyclargus thomasi
CATCCCCTTGAATGCCGACAGAAAACTTCGTCAAAATCGTCCTGTCTGCGTACGAAGTCGCGGGCAAAAGCTAGTAACAAATAAACTAATATACTCTATTGTACACAAAATTACGAAAATAACAAAAAATAACAAACTAATATACTCTATTGTGCACAAAATTACGAAAATAACAAAAAATAACAAACAAATAGACTCAAATATGTATAAATCGCGGCCCTATTACTCTTCCTGGCAACCAAATAACACGAAGAAATTGATACCTAGGTAGAGAACGGAGCTACGTCATTTCGTCGATGTATAAATCAATTCTATGAAAACCATAATCTGCCTTTGGCTGGTTTAACCAAAATATTTAGATCGACAAACTGGTTTTGAATCTCTGATACAACTATGAAAATAATGCAGCTAAAATATGCCAGTAGCTATCCTCGGTTACTTTCACGGTCTATTTAACGTCTGTGTAACGATTGGAAAAGTTTTATGTATTAAAGTTGTCGGTCCTGCGGCGGCATTAGGTAGTCTCTCCCGCGGGAACGCTGCACAAACAGACTTCAATGGATCCCCGACTATTGAGTGCACTGAACCGAGCCGGGCGCTTTTGTATGTATGCACGTTGTCTCTCTAGCTAGAGGGAAAAGGAAATTGTAGTTTTAATTAAAACGGTCGTATCAATAAAATCTCTGTAATGCTCTAAGATCTTAGTATCGTTAATAAATATCTTGTTAATATTATTATGTCGTGAGATAATATTTGCTTTGCTAAAGCATGTAGTTAGCTGTTAGAATTATATTTTAAACAGTGATAAAAATATGCGGTATTACGTTCCGTTGTAAACATATTTAACCGACTGCGTCAGAATTAGGGTTATATTTTTGAGAGTATATGTATGTATAATCGTTTGGCACGTTCTGTAGCCTAAACGGCTTGATGGAATTTAGCGTATGAGGTATCGTTAGTTTCTTCTTGATAGAGAAAGTGACACTGGGTACATTAAAAAATTGAAAAAAATTAAAATGGCAGATTTTAATGTCAAAATCGTGAGTTTCCAAAAAAAAAATGTCCCATTAGGCCGATTGGTGTTACATACGATTAAAAGAATTTTTATTTTTTATAAACGCACGAAAAGTACTGTGAATTAATATCTCTATATACTCGTAAATTTATATGTCCAGAAAGATTTATATCTAAGTCACATATCAATACATAAGTTCAACTTAGTGTCACTTTTTCATAACATATGTCACTGTCAAAACGTTAATATGCGGTATCGCTTATTCGTAAGTCAGAGTATATAATATGTTCAAGCCGAGAATAGAGAACAAGTAGGGAGTTCCATATGTCATCATAAAAAAGGTGGGTTAATTGAAGTTACCCTACACAGCAACAAGAAGGCCATCTAAATAGCAAAAACGAGCTGTAATAGCAAAAACAGCCATCCTAGAATTATACATAACTTGTTGTTCGCTTGTTAACATTTGGTTTGTTATATTTGGTGTAACTGTAGAGTTCTTTGTCATCAACTTTGTAGGTGATAACTTTTTAACTTTAACTTGTTAAAGATCCACTTACCTAAACAAGGTGTAAATAAAACTTTGTGATAATTCCTCCCATATTCATAAATATTTTTAACAGTGTTTAACTTATCAAGATTCACTATCTCTTTCTGTTCTGTGAAGTATTCAAAATTCCAGAAAAGGACAGCGAATCTTAGTTTAACACTGCTTAAATATTTTTATGAATAAGGTAATAAATACCTTTTATATGTTTAATAATATTCAGTTCAATGTAAAAGGTGTAACGCTGAATGCAAAAAAGTTATTTGCCCATACAAACTTATAATATGTCTCTGGCGCACAAAGAAAAATTTTCGCTTTCAGCGCTGCCACTTTTTAATACACGTCTAAAGTATTATTGCTTTGTCCACCACAAACGGTACCGACAATTCAAAGGACATTTAAAACGAAAATTTATTGCTAAGTTTCGCTGTCTGTCTGCTACGAAGCAGACTGTCATAAAATTTTATAGCTGGATTCAATCAGTAGTTTTCTGTAAATTGAATTTTATTCAATCACTCAAATACGTTAGGGGCCTTCCAAGAACCACGCAAGTTTTTTATATATAATAACAGCTTTTCAAGGTTTACCAGTACCATATTAATAGTTTTTCTAAACTTGTTATGGTATCTTATAAAATTTTTAAAGCAATTAACTGACTATCCTAACTTTTGATCAAATATTAATAACATGCACAGATCCCTTCAAAATAAATATAATAATGGCACCAGCCTTGGTGCCATTATTTTATCGGACACAAAACAACTTAAATCAAAATCAAGTGGAAATTTAACATAATGAGTTAAAGCTCACAATCGTACAAAAGTAAAATCGCGGTCTCGGGGCGACTAGGACAGAATAGCGCTTACGGTTTTGCCGGTGCCACTTTTTAGACGGTAGCTGTGAATCTTTATAATATTTGATCGAAGATTCTAACCGAGTTTTTTAATATTACTTTTAATAAATAGAAATAAATATTGCTGTCTGTTTAAAATTACAGGGTTATGTTTTCAAATTAATTTTAACGAAATTCTCTTACCTTTGAGACATTTGATTATCCTCACTAACGTAATGTTTGAAAGCCTTGATTACGAGGAATAATCAAAGTAATTATTAACTGGGTAGATTATATTGAAATAACCCACTTCCTGCAGTCCACATGCCTTCGTCGGATAAGGAGATAGAGTCACAATTACTGAACTATTGCCGTCAGCAATTCACATCCTTTACGACTCACTCGCAATTGGCTGAGAATCGAGAAATCGTTTGTGGTGCCTCCAACGACAATGCGCATTATACTGAGATAAGCTAGTTATAAAATATACAATATCTTTAACATAGAGCTGCTCTTTATTGAGTTTAAAGACAAAATATTTGCTGGGTGCAATATAAACGCACAGCACGCACGGTGGAAAAAGAGGTCTTTAATATTTATATATCTTACTTTTAAAATTAAAATTAAATTTTGGGTAAATTTTCCAAACCACTTTTTACGCGGCAAGGCTTGAAAATCATCGTTTTTTCTAAAGACATAGTTTTGATTTTTGGTTTAAAGATTGGTTTGGTTTGTTTGGTTTGGTTTACTATCTATTTTATGGACCTGTAACAATTTCTAAAAATAATAATAATTTTCTTATAAAAAAATCTACAAATATAAGTGATATCTAATTTTGGTGGCTTGACATCGAACTATTTTCGTCAATATCAATTAACTGTAAACTTAATGTTGGACTACATTTTTATCTTTATGTAGTCGTTCTATATAAGTGACTCTTCAGTCTTCACAATACATCAATTTTACTGCATTAAGTACTGTAGTTAAGTTTAAAGACACAATTTAGTTCTGTCGTCGAGAATTTTCTAATTTTGGTGTCATATAAGAAACGTGACTTGTATTGAATATATTAAATATCTAAGGTTGCTTGTCCACCAACACCGTCAATCGGGAACGATAATATTGCGGCCGGATAAAATGCAACTTTACGGCATAGACTACAGATTTCATTTTCCTCTACGCCTTTAATGACGGCGACGACATCGACGATAGAGCAATATCGCTAAAAAATGAAACTTATAGCCTAGACCATAAAGTAGCATTTTATAGGGCCGAAATAATCTCGTTTTCGGTTAACGGCTTTGGTGGACAAGCGGCGTATGGTATAAAAAATACGTCACCCCCCATATTCTAACTATAGGCTAGCGTACTCAGAACTCACACCAAGTTATATAAAAAAAAACATGTCCACCAAAACCGCCAAAATTAGAAAAAAAAAAAGCTCTATTACGTTGAGTTTTTTTTAACATTTTCCTCATGTTTGAAATACAAACTGAGCCAAAAGAGACTAATAAAAATTATTTGTTAATAACTTTTTGACTTGATTAAAATAATAAACGCCGTGAAACAAATAATACTTCGCTTTTCTTAAGTCGCTTTCTAAGCTTTGCGATACAACTTTAATGTTTAATTACAGTAAATTGGAAATACTTTAGTTCTCATTAGTGCCGACCGATTGCGTCCCAGACAACTAATTAATTTCATCTAGATGTCTTACTGTAGTTAAAACTTAAACTTATGACCTAGACGTACCATACGGGTCAATAGGCATAACGATTAACGTTCCAAATTTTTTAAGAGCAATAATGGACACTATAGGATGTAAAAAGTTTAGTGGTAAGCTACTTTAGGGTGTCTACGAGTCATCTTCATGAGTTCACTCTGAACAGCGTTGAAAGGGCATTTTTTTACGCTCTGGGCTCAAAGAAGAAAACCGGACCCAACGACGACTTTTCTGTATATATCGAAAATTAATTTTACAAACGAAGCATTTCTTTCGACTGGAGCGATACCGCGGCCTTACGGAAAACTGGCGTGAAACGGCGTTGTGCTGTTTTTTTTTTCAATAAGTGAGTTTACCGGTTCGGTTTTCCAACTTCCCTATATCCCTATTCCCATTTCCTGTTCCCATATAAAGGTTACGACGCAGTTGTGAATCTTTGGATGTCACGAGTGTCCATGGGCGACGGCAGTTTCTTTCCATCAGGTAACCCGTCTGCTCGCTTACCCCCTAAATATCATTAAAAAAATCTGAAGGAATACAAAAATTAAATAAGAAAAAACATGGTACATGTTAAAATGAAATGTGCAATTACCTTAACCACAATTTTAGTATACGGATTTTTTAGTTTCCTGCTGTTTTGTATCCGGATTCCGGTCTCAAGAACCTTTGGCAAGTTTTTTCAAGCCTTTGCTTTAAGGTTCAAAAGAGAAATGAAAAAAAAGCCTTACTATCCTTATTAAGGCATCAAAAATGCAATAGAAATCATGGTATTGAGCCGAGAGCCAATGATGTTATAGTGGTCTACATCACAACTATCTCATCTTACTTAATGTGGGGTAGATTCAACAGTGTGTCTGTGTGTTACCTATTTACGATAAAACCGAATAAACTATTTAGATTACAGGATTAGTTAAAAATACTTTGGATTCCTAATCCTATTCTATATTTAAAAAATTGACTTTGGATGGACAACTTCCAAAAACGAGGAGGTTACATGTTCGACTCTAGATATTTCTTGGTATATGGGTTCTTGTATATTTCTTATAATATTTGGTTCGATTTAATTAAAATATATTAATCTTTTTAATCTTATTTTTCTTATTCATTTAAATGTGTTAAGACTCTGTAGTTTGTTTTAAATTTCGATTTTATTTTTTTTAAGTATGAAGAATCTCTGGTTAGGCTGTATACCTGTAAAAGACTATTGCGTTAGGTTAATTATTTTGAATTGTAGTAGATTAAGTTATTAATGTTGCCGCAATATGTTGTTGGTATATCTGTCATAAATAAATAAATAAATATTGAAAAGAATCTGGCTTCTGTGCAATGACACGCAAAATAAAGAGTTTTAAGTAAATAAGTTTCACTTTAAAAGCTTTAGAGAAGATCAATAACTCGATTTTCTGCGTCATCGATGTTAATGAGATGGGCATATCCTGTAGGGTTGCCATTTAGCTTCGTGAAAATTGGTATTCGAGTCTTATTTTACATAAAATTGTACTTTTATGTTTTAATTTAATTTGTTAATGAGTTCTAATTAACGCCTTAATAAATCTTTAATCACTCCCATCAAGGTGTTTTAGAAAATGTCTGGTCAGTTTGACGGCCTCTGTGGCGCAGTGGAGCACCTTGGTAATTCACGCCGGACGGCCGCGGGTTCGAATCTCGCCGACGGAACGAAAGTTTTTCAAACCTGGGTTCATGGATGTGTATTTAATATGTGTATCATGTAATAAAATGTATTATTAAATTATATATTAGTCTGACGCGTTTATAAAATTGATTTAACTGAATGCTGACAACCCTAAATTGAAGTTCATGACAGAACGTAACACGATATTTTCAGTCCATTCAGAGATAACCTACCTTTTACAGGACCTTTATGACGACAACATAGAGGTCACTTTTCGAGATATTGAATGAACCATATAAAGAGCAGTTTTTGAGGCATGAGTGATAATCGTTAGAGCCTGCTGAGTGCACCCGGTCCGGGCTCGTTAAAACAACGTTAAAATCGTTGATAGCCATCCACTAATTTGTTGACAGAACAGTTGACAGTATATTACCTTCCGGGAATCACTGTCACCGATATTTCATGGATGTTTAAAATGTTTACTCGTCAATGAGTGTAAATGAAAATTAAGTGTTTTTGCTTTTGTGAACATAATTGCCCTCAGAGTGTAATTGAACCTACTGGTAAATTTTTGACATCGTAATCCTTGTGAAAAATAAATATACACGTATTTTTTCATTTGTACTCAGTACAATAATGTTGAGACATAGCCTCTGAAGGTTTTCCTAAAAGCACCATAATTATGTACACACGATGCGCGTGATTCTACAACTGCATCGGACCGGCCGCTAAATTAAACTACGATTTGATTCAGAAAAAATATTGTGTTATTGTAAGAGGGAACACCAATATCTAATGGATTTTCATAAAAATACCTAAAAAATTGTCCAGAGGGTATAACTGCACATAAAAACCAGTAGGGAATATGCGTGTAAAACAAAATTAATTAAATGTAAATTATTATGATAGTAAGCTAAAAAATGTACAGAATGGCAAAAAATCACTGATTTCTGTTGAGAATTTTGTAAGATACACGATGAAGTTTTCTACCTCTATTTCTTTCTTTCAAAAGGTAATTTAGTATAAGCTTTGTATGCAGTTCATAGACTTTGACGTCACAGTAAATATCGGATCTCTCTTTCTAACTGACTACTTTAAAAGCTTGTAACTTTGTTGTTTTAAATTTTTTTAAAATAACTTATTGGACCACATCGGTTTTCAATAACGATAGAATTATTAAAAGAAAGAATAATAAAAAACCATGCATATTTCCTATTATCTGTGAACTACGAATTACTTAGATCTACAAATATTTCAAGACTTTTAGGTAAATAGGTTTAGGCTAAAATCTACTTTAAATTCTAATTAGGCCAGCTGCTCCGGGGTTTTAATTTTTGTTTAGTACACTTATACGTGGTTTTCAAGATTACATAGCATATATTTGAGGTTCACTTTCTTTATCTTTCGCATATAACTTTAGCTGGAAACAAACTAATCGGACGCGACTGACGGCTCAAACATAAACGTCCGCGACTGGCGTCAGACGCGGCTAATACAAAATGTCCGCCACTTACGCCTTATAGTTTGCACACTTCAAGGTACAATTATTATCAAGATCGCGGCTGTTAATCGCGTCCTTAAGTCGCGTCCGATCGGTATGATTTCCGCTTTATTCTAATATGCCGGACAAACAAGCAGATATAGTGAAATTCAGTCCTTTTTTTCATCCTTAAGGTACTTTTCTTTTGTTGACAAAGGTTTGGACAAAAATGATCTAATTCTATAGAGTAAGATTAAAGCTTTTCCATAAAGTAGGAATACTTCCAAGAATAGAATACTGAGAACTTTGGTAAGCCTCTTTGATGTAAGGTCAGAACATAATAATACTGTGGTTTGGGGTAAGAAGCGAAAATCCATAGCGACAAGAAAATAGTAAATATATTCAGAAAATACTAATGTTTACACGCAGTTTTGTCTACGTGGATTTGGTATATTTATAAATGTTCTATTCCACGGAGCAGGTAATCGGAATTCGTAGACATAAGTGGAAGAAGCGGGTAACTAACATTTTCAAAACTGTCGGATGTGAGTGGATGCTTTAGGACCAGAAAAATGGTTTGAAATTAAAATAATGTAGAGTTGATGTATAGCTCGATAATGAAATCACTAAATGACACGATTTATCAAAATTTGACAGGAAAACTGACGATTGACTCAAATTTTAGTTATCCACTTCATCAACTCATGTCTTCAATTGTTTGTTTGTTCTTTTTTCACGCCCTTACGAAGCGATCAATCGACAAAATTTTTGGCATAGGCTTAATAGTGCTCTTGGTATTGAAATAGCATTTTTAAGCTATTTTCAAGAAGTTAGTGGACTACACGAAATTACTCAAAGCATTTCATTCGTGGGTTATTATTGTTAACACATGTCTCAAATAAACTGGAAATAATGGTTTAAAAGGACTAAGTAGTAAAAAACTATTCACTTTTTTGCTATTCATTAAATTCAGGGTTTAGTCATATTACTTTGTACAATATTCAGACTCAGTGTAAAACAAAACAAGCTAATTTAGGAGTACGGAACTGTACTCTGTAGTAAACCAGTCATTGACTCAGCTGTGCGTGCTCGTGATCAATAAATCAGTAGAGTTGATGGAAAATAAATACCCGCCACGTGCCAGGATCGAACCCACACCCTCACGTATTATCACAGTAAACATCATAAATAAATATTTACAAACATTTCACACAACGTCAATCTAGCCAACTGAAAGAATGTACGGTCACAAGCAAAAGACTCGACTTCTATAAAAAGTTTTAGCAAAAAAAGGTTTTTTACTACTATTTGTGAAAAAAAAAGTTAGCAATGTATTTATTATATTGCATACGCACGTTGTAGGCCGCTATAGCCCGAAGACGCCGCGCCGTATAATTGATTCGCCAGACAAGTAGTTACGCCCCTAATCACAAAATATATTTATGATGTTGTAAATGTTATCTGAAAAGAAAGAAAAATTGTAGAAAAAAATTAATCCCGAAGTTACTGCAACCTACTCCCAGTTGTAATACAACTAGGAGTAGGTAGTAACAGCCAGCCAATTAGATGCCTCGGTTTTTCCTCAAACCTTGTGATGTCACTATGTGGTTGACAATCACAATTTATATAGTGATGACAATTATTTTTAGTTGAGGTTTAGTGACTGTTTATAAATTTCTCATAATTGACAGACGTGATGCGAATAACATTGAAATCTGTCAATTCCATATTCTACGCGTATCGCTTTATCACGTTGCGTTGAGATTTGACCCTTAGACATAAGTAATCACTGGCAAATCTACAAGATAGCTGAAAGTGCTGTGACACAAACCCAGTACAGTAGAAACTCAATTAACCGGATTAATAGCTGTCAATAGGTATTCGCATAATCGAAAATCCGGATAACCCAAAGTATGAAAAAAATTGGCATTTGAGCGTATCTCTCTCAATTTCCCCTGCTCTCTTTCAATTTCCCCCATTATACATAGTGTAAGGCATTTAAGGAATAAATAAAAAACGAACCCCCTTGTTCATAAAAATATTGAAGCAACGTCCGACATGTTCATGCTCGCAAAAATACGACACTTATAGGTACAATAATAAAATTTGTCTGTTATCCGGAAAATCGCGAATCCGTATAACCCAGGTCCGGATAATCAAGTTCCTACTGTACCTCATTGTTACTATACTGATTTACCACATATACTATGAGATACAAAAAAAATCTACGGAGATATGATCCAGACAAATATTTCATGGTTAGCTGTAAGACATATCAGATCATAATATAATAGATATTGATAACACGTATCGTCTATTATACTAAAGCTGGGTCAAGGATATTATTTTTGGATCCTACCGCTGCGAATCCTATAACACAAATGGATCTGGAAATACGGAGCGTAACAATGGATATGTGAGTTTCTATGATTTATCAGTCGCTTCAAACTTGGAGGAGCATACAAATGTTTCTTAAAGTAGGAGGTGTTAGAAATCAATAATAAGTAACGTTTGTATACCAACTTTAGGTCAAGCCGATTCTGAACTTTTTTGCACGTGTTATTTTTACCTATCATTATTATTATAATAAAGATAAGGAGCTTATGTGTGTCGCATTTTTTATATAGCGGGCTCATAAAGCATACCTATTAGTTAAGCAAACGCACATCGTAGGAAAGGAAGTATCCACCTTCAGGTCTACCATAAACCAAGTATAATTCCTCTATGGTTCTACTAGCGCGCTCAAAATACAAAATTTTATACCAAGATATAGAAAACAATTATTTTGAAGAATAAATGTTAGCCGATTCCCAGACCTACTGAATGTTGAAAATTGCAAAAAATTCGTGAAGCCGTTTCGACCGTGAAAGATAATTTTTGTGCGTTCGCTCAGCTGTAGTGGTAACGATCACTAACCCCATGTTCAAATAATTGTCATATCTATACAAACTGTCATTGACAACAACAAAGTGACAACACAACACTTTGTTGTTAACAGCGGTTTCTACTACCACTACTTCTAGAAATGTTTTTGGGGTAATTAAACCATACAGCCAAGACTGTATATTAATAGTATTGTGACACAAAAATCTATATATTAATACGCGAGCGTAAAACTTTATACCCCTTTTTACGAAAGACGCGTAGACGTAAAAACATGAAATTTCTCACAGTTATAGTTGATATGGAGGAGGAGCGTGGAATACCAATATTATTTTAAAATACGCTTTTATCTATATTATATATAAATTAAACGTTACACACACTACAAAACGCAGGACAGGACAGGACACGAGAATCACACACAAAAAATTCTATTGTTTACGGTTGACGTCTGTGTTTTTTTTAATAAATTTTTTTGGCCTGGTAACGAGACTCTTATGCGAAATTGAATTGAGAATAGATTATATTTTATAGCTCCTCTACATAATGGATATTTATGGTCGAAGTTCGACTACAAGGCGAGCCCTCGTTTCGTATGATTACTGTTTTCTGTATATATGTGTAAAACGCTTAACTTTAATACATTAAACAATAAAATACCTACAGACATACGTGGATGACATCGACATAACTTTTTACGGCTTAACATAAATAAAATATTTAATATGTCGAAATATCCTAAGATAGACAGCCCAAAGTAATTACAAAAGCAAATTGCTAAAGAACACCAGCTATTTAATTAGGCAGCTGACTTTACGTAAAACATCACGTACCGTGTTTAATGGGAAATAAATAAGCGTTTAAGAATGTTTAGATGTTTATATGACAGCGTGAACAATAATTTATTTGCTTCCTAATGCTGGGACTATGTATTCGGAAAGAGCATTGGCATGTCTATTTCGTGACTGACCGATTTTGAATTCTGATATAATATACCCAGAGTTCTGTTTTCAGTGCTCAGAGCTACTTCCAGCCTTCCATATTCTGATTCATTAAATCTAAGACAGCAACTTGTACGCATTGGGCCGTGATGACTTGTCTTGCACCCAGCGAATAAGAGACACATAATGGACAGCCTGAAGTATTCGTGACACCATGTATAATATTATACATCTTTACACGTTTGTCATCGCTTGTATTAGTCTATCTTTGGCCAACGTGGAGGAGCGTCATCAAATTCCGTACACAATTCACCACCTTGAGGTTGTATTACGATGTTTTTAACACCGCGCTAACTTATCTCAGTCAAGTATGATTTAGGAGCTTATAAATAGAATGTGGTGAGTCACATCGTTTATTTTGGTTTTTATTTTGGTTAGTCATGAATAAAATGCTGCTGAACGAAATGGCTGAGTTGAACATAGAATTAGTTGATATATAATGGTGATTCTCCGATATTAAAACATTATAGCTTCGTTCGCGTGAAATTCGAAAATTACGTAAAAATATTCATATTCTTGTAAGCCTCCTTTGTGAATATTATGTTTTTCGAAGACCAAAAGTGGAGGCCTAACATAGACTATGTTAAGCCTCCCCCACACCGGCACTTCTTCCATTACAGCATTATTTGTCGTCATCGCAGAAGTGTAACTCAATTGTCACCATAATACAAAATGTACAAGAAATTAACTACAAACACAGGTAATTATATAAAAAGTTTACAGTACCCGGCCAAAAAGTTTGCACATCGACCTTTGGGAAAAGAACAAAACCTACTATTACTAAAATTTTGTACAGCTTGTAAAAAGGGGAAAACATAGCATTGTTCTATTATATATTTTCAGAATCTATAATACACACAGACATAAATAATTATATTTCATATTTCTCAAATTTTTTTGTGTAGTAGAGGAAAAAAGCTGAAAACGTTTTCCAAAGAAATAAGACGCTTTTCTTAGAATTTCATCAATAAGTCCACCATGGGTTTCACCCGAGAAGAAAAGGGGCCTTTATGTATTGAACAGCTTCAAATGTTAAAAAGAGAAAAGTTATATTGTTTGTTTGTTTGCATGCAATAGGCTTTGAATACAAATAATATGAAAATTGGCACGTTAGTTAAATCATCGGATCAAACGCAGACACAGTACGAAATTTTGAGAAAGGGTTTGTAACCCTTTCTCAAAATTTGACAGACTCTTGAAGATGGCGAATTGTTTAGTACAATAGGTCTAATCGTATTACTAAATAAAATATACTATTATGCCTACGCCCAATCTAAGCGGTGGCGGTCATTAATCCCCTCTCAAAAAATTTGTCATTTCAATACAAACCGTGATTGTCTACAACAAAGTGAAAACACAAGATTTAGTTGTGAAATACCAAGGGCGAATGACTGTTACCTCCAATATTTAGCGAATGCATATTAATATCTTGGGGGAGACTGGGGTAATCATGACTGATGTCCAACGTTAAGCAAAAGTTAATAACGCGTCGGCCAAGAAAAAGTAATACGACGACAGCAAAATAATAATATTATTCGGCCATTAGCCATTATAATCAGTCATTCGAATTAATTCCTATAATGACCGCCCGTGGCTTTGTCGTAAACCGTTTTATGTGTCGCCCGCGGCCTTCGATACACTCATAAGTCGTAGGTCATAACTTACGGGTCCCTATTCTCTTGCCTCGAATGTCGCTGTTATCGCAGGTGCTCACGTGCACGCAGGCCTGGATTTGTAGATAGCCGTTGTAACTTGCAGGCCATTGCGCATGGATGGCAACTGGCAGCGTCCGCGTCCTAGCCTCCTAGCTCGTTCAAAGCAGCGAATTTCGTAATTACATGGCGCAGCAGAAATAAAATGGAAAGGATTTACAATTTTATATGAGTGTAGCTCTCGTAAAAAATGTAAATCTTTCATGCATTCATTCGTATTTATTGTATACGCCACCTCAAAGACTGTGCGCCCAAAGTGACATTCGTGGCGTGGAAATAGGCCCCTGATGCCTTGTCTGTGGAGAATTGGACACGCGGAAATATATTGCGTCCACAAAGTATGATACACGATGCATATTTCTAGTGCTAAGATGCATACATATTTTATAGTATTGCTATCATACAAGCCGGTTTCGACCGAGCACCGATTGATTTGTTGCTTATAAGTCACTAGTTGTTGTACGTTTGCGTAAAACTTTATAAATGATCACGTTTTTACGACATTTTTTCATTTCTGCTCGACCCCTGTTGGTCGTAACGTAATGTTTTATACTCTTCCTCGATAAATGGACTAATCAACGCAAAAATATTTTTTATGATCCCGGCCAGTAGTTCCTGAGATTAGCGCGTTGAAACAAAGTAACTAACTCTTGAGATTTATGTTATTATAGATGTTGCCCGCGTTGCATTATAAATGTTTTTACAACATTTTTATTACTGCTTGGCTTCTATAGGTCGTAGCGTGATGTTATATATAGTCTTATAGCCATTCTCGGTAAACGGACTAACCGACACAAATAGAATTTTTCAATACCGGCCAGTACTTCCTAAGATTAGCGCGCTCAAACGAACAAACACACAAACAAACTCTTCAGCTTTATGTTATTAGTATGGATTGGGATACTATATCATAATGAAAAATAAATTAAAATCTGTCCGTACCTAAAGTACAATATTTTTCGTATGTATAATGAGAGAAATTGAAAGAGAGCCAGTTGACTGACCTATCTCATTTGGTCGGAATATGTCAGTTACATGTAAGTCATCACGACTTTCGGCTGAGTTTGACATAACCAGACTGAATCACTTAGATCCACGATCTGTATCTGTTTCAACTTCTATGATTGTACATTTATACGTGTTAGTACTTGAAATAATTTTTAAAAACTTTTCGACATAATATGAACCTCAAGCACTCCAAACGCAACGTTCCCTACGGCTTAGTGAGCAAATAAATAATTGATATAATTTCGAGCAGTAAACTTACAAAATTACATAAACTTTGCAGTTTTTAAACAATATATTTGCAAGTCACGAATCTCATTTTTTATGGCAACATTTTTCTACCTTACATAAGCAGGTAATAATGTATGTTGTTTAAACAAAAATTATACAAAATCTTAAGTGCAATAATTACCTTGCAACTCTGCAATGTAATTATTTTATTTTTGTAATACTACTATACATTATAAGCGAGATAAAAACTGTTTTATCTCGCAAATCTGTTGAATTCAAATAAAAGGAAAAGTATAATGGAAATGTGCAACCGGAAGTCAGGTGTACATCAATGAAAATTTTTGGCCCAGTTTTCCATTTAATGACTCATATATCTATTTGAAATATACGTGAGGATACTTTTAAATTTCATAAAAATATATTTCCCATTCTTGCCACGTTTTTCTCAGAATCTTTCCGTATATTGCTGTATTCGTATTATGATGTTATAATTTATGAAAAGCTTAGCCTTTATAAGAAAATCGGAGACAAAAATATATTTTTTAATTCGAACACTTATTCGGTATCCCTGATTTGCGCATTCAAGAAACTAACTGTAGACTTAATAATATAAATATACCTAATAGTAGACCTATCAACTAGGTAGAAACTATAACTGTATTTTTAAAGCTCTTAAAATCATGTGAGCTCCTCCCCCTAAGCCTACGCTATTCGATCGCAATGTTTTGGTAGTATCAAAGGCGGTCGTGTCAAAAGATTTTTCGGTGAAAAGCCTTGCTCTCGGCATTTTATGCAGCGTTCGAGATCTAGTCGGATTTTCCGGAGTTTCCAAACATTCTGGCGTCTTTCTGTATACAATACTGAGCTGAGCCGAACAGGGTTTCCTTTGTCGAATGATCAAGAAATGCAGGGGTTTAGACACGATGGACCACCCATAAAGTACGAGAATTTATTTCCACAATAAGATTCGTCTTATTTTAAAAAACACTAAAACAATACTATCATTCAGAGTCTATTCCATGATGCTGTGCGTTTTGTTATCAGTTTCCACGAAATAAATGTACAGTACCTAGCTACAATTATTGCACACCTTTGGAAATTGGTGTATTTTATTCAAATAACAAAAAGAATTATCAAATCTGAAGAACCAAATCATAATTTCTTGAACAGCTACTAATAGACACCTGGAGGGCAAGCCAAGATATAAACATTTTCGCTTCTTTGTAGAAGCGCCAAACAAGATGTATAGAAATGTCATAAGGCCTAACGAAACTTTTACAAAGAAGCGAAAATGTATGGATTTTGACTAACTCTCCTGTTTATATTTCTTGAGACGGAGTTAACGCTCTACAATGTCGAAACTATCAGATTTTCCAAAGGCCGATGTGAAATATTTATTGCTTAAATCAGTTTTAAAAAAATGTCGTTAAGGTAAAACACAACATAATCGATATTATACTCCACCTGTCTAACACCTTTCTACGTCCTAAGTAAACTAAAAACGCTTGTTGCGTGGAAGTGAGGCCTATAGGTAAAATCAATAGGTGAAGTTTATTTAACCCTCCGACGTAAACCCTTACCTCAAGTGGGTGTTGAGCCGGCCTTAGTGCGCGGTACTCTGTCGCCTTTACTATGTAACGACTAATTTAAGATGAGACAGCATTGACGCGGGTAAAACCGCGTTGAAATGAACTGCGAAAGCATTTGATCGGAATGAAGACGGCTTCGCTCGCGTGGAATTCGAAAATTGGTAAAAAATTGTTTTTTTCAAAAAACGGGATGAGTTTCAAAACCAAAAGTAGCCTATGTTACTTTCCATCCTTCCAACTAAGTCTATGCAAAAAAATCAAGGTTGTTTGGTTGTTTCGTTAGAGCGTGGAGGAAAGACAAATAAATGAATTATTATTTTTTAACAATAAATTTGAACCGACTTCCAAAGGAAAAAACTAAAATAGAACAAAACAAACTAAAAAGTATTATATAAAATTTATTCTTTAATAGTGCCTGTTTCAGAATTCGGTGAGGCATCAGCCTATTTCTGTACACAATCTTCATAA
>JAOTAV010051741.1:0-16112 GCA_026546445.1 Cyclargus thomasi
ACGCGGACTGAGTCGCGGGCAACAGCTCGTAGCTAGTAAAAATATGTAGGATTAACCAAATTCGTTCGGATCGTTTGCAGAAATATTTTGGCCGGTTTAACGAACTGCCATATTGGATATCTATAAAAGCGACCCAAACTCACTCAAATTAACACTCCGTCATAAAAAAGCAGTAAAGTATGTTATATACGATCATTACAGCGAGCAGACGCACGGCAGCCGTCAAATTGATAAGTTGATAACCGACCCTCGGGACCGGGATCTAGCCTCCGCAATCCAGCCGGCCTGTTGTAGAGTTGGGGAGTTATATTGGAGAAACTGTCGATGAGATAAACCATCAAATTAAGTTAAAAGTTCTAAATATAGCTTTATTAGTAATTATACTTAGAACTAATAGTCAATATGTCATCTAATACGTTGCATTCAGCATGTCTTTTAAGTAAGCGCATTTATCTTTTTGGCATAGATATTCATACGTAGTTGTATTGACAACTGTTAAAGTTAATTTTATTGTGTTATTATATGTTTATTGTGTTATATATGTATTGCTTTTTTGTACAGATTAGAGGTTTCTTAAACGTCGTAAATAAAGTTTAAACGTGAAACCTTAGATAGACCAAGTATGTTTTCAGCCTTTACACTACTACATAAGTATGAGTAGTGAGTATATAGTACGTACCACGTTAACGGCATGAGCTCACAAAATATTCAGTTTTATTTTAAAAAAACACTGCGGAGTTTAAAAAGCTCCCATCCCTAGCGACCTGATCCCGCAATCTCGGCCCCGGAGCTTATCCGTGAAAGAAAGCTGGTTTTTAGTGCGACCGCCCGTTTATTATTTTATGTAAATCGTAGAACGGCGACGAATGAAAGGATAACATTTCTACGACGACTTTTTTTTGTTTTCCTGGACGTAGCGTAGGGTGGAAAGTGAGAACTTTGTTTTACGAAATTATTAAGGGTCCCAAACCCTAGGGCAAACAGGATATTAATTGTTTTAAGGCCAGATACCTTTGATAGCATTATTTTAACGATCATGTTTAAAAGTACATAATATTAATGATATTATCTACATGAAAATCTTGTCTGGGCTTTATTAGCTTTAACCACTAGGCGAACTAAAAAGACATAAAAAAATGTTTACTCAGATTTATCTATTACGTACTCTTAGAAACGAACACATCAAACAAATTGCTTTTAAATTTATTTGTGGTGTTAATAATTTTTAATTTCAAGCTTAATTTTACTAAGTAAGCTGGCGGCACAAAAATACCCCGGGTAATAGTGGAGTCATTCGGGCCGGGCGGGAGAACGTTGATTGGGGTGCGAATTCGCCTCCAGGCCTCGCCCAGGAGATCACGTTTTGCCTCACAACACCGCGCTCGCTTCATGGGAGATTAGAAACTCCCGTTTATATTGAAATACTATCATGAGTTCATCGCAAAATTTTAAGCAAACCTTTTAAGTAAATCAAGGTTGGCTGAGTCTTCGCCCTTCAGTTCTTGGAACTGACTTAAAATATTATATTCATAGAAATAGGTACTACTATTATCTTCATAAGTAGTATTTTCTGTATGTTTAATATAGCTTGCAACTCTAATAAATCATTTCAAGGGACCATCCATAAAGTACGTCACACGAAGTTGACGATTACACCCCCTCCCCCCACCCCCTTGGCATTTGCCACAGGTAGTCACATTTTAAGACCACCTCTGTCCCTACCATGATGTTACAAACTTGCAATTTTGCATCTAAAACTGGAAACCATCCCAAAATTTCAAACGTCATTAATTTTACAAAATTTATAAATTGATGTTACAAAACTAAGGACCCTCCCGTACCCACTGTCACATCATGGCACACTTCGTCTACCCCCTGCCGTGTGACGTACTTAATGGATGGTTCCCAAGAAGAAGGTAACAAAAAGCAAAAGGTTTTAAAAAATTCAAGATTTTACTGGCTAACACTTGGCGCATAAATCATTCGATATTCAAAAATGTGAAAATTTTGTTTTCTTTTCATGATGTAGTTCGGGCGCGGGCAGCGGCACGGCAGCCGGCACGTTCGCTATTTTACGTCGCATTTTTACGATGTAGCCGATAACGTTTACGAGGCGCGTTGAGTGGCGACGCCACGACTCGACTTATTGCACACGAGGGTAGCAACCCTAGTGTTTTCTGATTGTCACACTCGATTTTTCATCATTAATCATTTTTATCGGTCGGTTTTACGCTAAGCGGTTCGGCATCTACAGCAATTATAGACTAAGATTTCTCACTTTTATCGCCATTCGATAAAAGAAAGTCGTAGGTAGTACTCGGTAGTCCTGTTACTTTGTAGTTCAACTCTGTTGTAGAATAAAAAAATACTTAGTTACAAAGATATACTTTTGTTAATCAGTCATTATTTCATTAATAATCAATACTAACAACTCGCCCTAGAGGTTATTTATTCTTTAGAACCAAGGAAGAAGCCATAAGCTGGCGACGTACGTTGATTGGCAAATAAGTTAAATTTAAATGGAGTTGAAATTATGTTTAAAGCATTTGATATAAATTAAAATATAAATACTTTCGAAGTAAAATGTATAAATACGTCGACACGATATACGTATAGGCGTGATAAATCACATCACTATTTGGATCGTGTATCCGTGACACGTCGTCGACGACACAGCGGCGTATTTCATGCGCCCCACCGAGCCGCTATGCCCCGTGCCCCGCGTGCCCCATCGCACCCCGCTCTGCCCCGCCGCGCCTCTCGAAACGCGCCGCGGTAATGAGCGAGCTTTGACGAAATGAAAAATAACGAGACGTGTACCGGACTCGCTTCACGAGCCAGCTACTTCGTTCTGCTTATTGTTGCGAGCTGTGGATGTGTTAGGCAGTAGGCGCGTCTCGCATTTTACGTGCGCAGCAATTAAATCTGGCTAGAAACTAATTTCTAACAAATTACTTGTGGAAATTTAATAGAAATGTATATAGTCTCCCCGCAAGTAACCATCGCGGGGCAGATTTCCGGACACCAGACACGCCTATTTGATCGGATAGTCTAGAACTCGTCGTCTGGCGTGGAGTTTCCGTTAGATCGTCTTTAGAGAGAGGGATGAGAAAGTACACTTGTGGCACGGTAAAAACTTTTATCTACTACTACTTGGCCATAACATTAGAAGTATAAATATCCGACTTATCTTAGGTAAACTTAGATCAGTCGGATATCCATTTAATTATTTAGTCAGTTGACTAGGCTTTATTTATTGAACTTTTTTCATTATTATGCTATATGTATATTGGTATTTTTAGTGACACTGCATGGTGAATCTTGAATTTGATTACGTTTCTTATGTCATAAAATGACGAACAGGAGTTGCGGACATTAAATGTCTAATAGCTTCAGCTCTAGCATCTAATAGCCAGCCATTTCTGAAACAGATGTTGGTTGAAACTCGAGCACTTTCTTACCGAACGCCTGGCACGTCGCAAGCCACCTGGCATAATTTCTAATTACTGACACTTTCCTCGACAGATTACATGCTTAGTCGTTCTGTTGGACGCATTGTGTTTCATCCTGATTGATTGCAAGTGAGCCAGTTCTGGCAGACATATCACTGTCAGACTACAAATAGTAATAGGAGTAGAAAAGTATTTCGATAGATTTTGGTAATGGATATAATCAAAAAGTAATCTTCCACTGCTGGGTTTTACAGTTGGTAATAGTTATAGTTGTCTTTATTAAAAAGTAATTTCATGTATAATATAAGAATAATTATAAGATAACAATGGTTCCGGTTCTGGAAATTGGCAAATTCCTTAAAAAGCTACATTTTTCTTTTTATATATACCTAGATGATGAGGTTGTGGAACTCGACGAAGAAACTATCATTTTTGTTGGGTTCATCAAATCGATTACAGTATGGAATAGAATAGAATAATCCGTATAGCTCCAGTTTATTTTTTAACGAAAAACTCGAATAGGAAAATAACAAAAACTTGCAGTGAGACGAGTTGAAATGTATAAATTAGTGAAATAAAGTTGTCCCGATAGCGGGATTCGCGGTTCGTGATGAACTTAACGACGAATAAAGTTTGCGATAGACACGAAATACAGCGAGTCTCGCCACCGACGAACGTTTCCAATCTGCTGTCTAGTGAGTGTCACCACACTTTAGCGCTTTCGAGGATTTTTTAAAATTTAGGTGAAGAAATAAAACAATATTTGGTTTTTTTAGATTATATTATTATTTATTACTACATATACTTTTTAAGCACACGCGTCTCTACTGTAAATTGATTCTTGTATGTCTATCTCCAAAATTGAGCTACACTTTCCTTACGTAACTTAAGCGAGTAATATATCAAACTCTCAACGTAATATTATACTATAGTAAAATATAATATTCCCCACGAGCGTGGCAGCCCTATAGCTATAGCGGTGTGTGCACAACTCGCGGCGCGGCGGGCTGGCGGGCGGTAGCGCGTCGGATGTATAAAGTGGCGCGCCGGTGGCCGCATGACATAGCTATAACTCCGCGGTACCATGACAAACAGCCGCCAGGAAGGTGTTGAGTAGTTAATGAGACTTTTTTTTAATTTTCTTTATACACTGGTAGTTCGAGTGATTCAAGATGGTTTGAAATTAGTATTTCTAGTAATGGTTCCAAGATTGACTTGTGAGTTGTAATACATTTCCAAAGGTTTGATGAGTACTTTGAAATGCACGTGGCACTCAGCTTTGAGCCACAAACATTTTAAAGTATAGAGTTATCAGATGTAAATCAGAATGTCAGAAACCATTATAATATAATTACCCTAATTTTTGCTTTATTTATATAAAATGGAATGTGAAAATCACAATAATTTTTCAATATTAGGTAACCTTGTACACCATTACGTACGATGTATGTTTAGCAGAAAATGAAATAGAAATATAAAAATAAATGCTTGAAAATGTTTCGACTCTACATAAGTTTTGTTCCACGCCCGACACCGGAGGGCGCCGTCGCTAAAGCGCGATACTACGGGCTCGCCTCGGGCGGCGCGAACCAATTACCCGCCGCCGCCGCGCGGGCATTTACCCCCCTGCCCTTCCACCCACTTCCCCTACGCCCGTCCCCACGTTACTTATCTCTCGAGCTCGCTGCGAGCCCGGTACTCTGCCGCCCGATGAACGCCCGCAATGCGAATGCGTCGGCTTTTTGTTGTTTGCGTGTGTATCAGTCATGTTCAAAGGGTCTTGAAAACACTCTGCTGTTTCAGAGATTGCGATTTTTGCAGAATTTTAAAAAATATGTTCAAGAGAAAGACATTATGGCATTAGCAACGCTAATATCACGTTAAAAGGATTGTCGAAAATGTTGCCAATATGTACGAAAAATTATCTCAATGAGGCTACACAGAACATACACATATTCGGTGTCCTAATAAACTCTGTTGGTTAGTGTTTTATAAATCTGATGGTCCCTCAGGATATTCAATTAATCTTCTTTGTGGGCCGGATGGCAGAGCGCACCGGGTGCATTGTACGCATCAGTCCCTTGTACGTCTAGGGATCATCCTACATCATTAAAAACTTTGTGTTTGCTGTCCATTACTGCTGCATTAGGATCAGCGTTAACGTTAAAATATTATGTAACATATGAATTTAAATTTTCAAAGTTTGATTACGTTATCATCAAAAATATAAATTCTATTTATTTACTAGTATATAATAAAAACTGTAACAGCAGTATTATAATTGAAAAATAGAAAGAAATTAAGTGCGACAGTAGTATAAATGTTATTGATGAACAAGGTGTAGTATTTTAAGAAGTATCAAGTGTTAAATGATCCTTAATATTCTTAGTGCATTGACTGCACTTGAATGGGTGATATACTCTTCATCATTGCGTTATGATTGATCATCATTATTGTCTCAATTCGTATTAAATGAAAAGTACAATTCTAGTTAAAAATTTCAAACGCAAACATTAAAATTGATGTAAAAATTGCGTCATTTTTTCTTGCTACTAATACACATAGTTAAATATTCACTGGCATATTATGAAATTATTTATTAATTATAAAAACACAGAGAGGATATAATACAAAGGAAGGATTTTTAAAGTTGGAAATAAAATCGAAATATTCATCTCATTTTAAATATGTATAAAAGTTTATCAGTATCATCTATAGATACAATATACGTTTTATAATATATATAGAACGAAATATCTAACATGAATTCCGTCGGTGGCTGAAAAGCCAAGTGGCTCCACTCGAGACGCCAGTATCAGTTATCAACAGTCGAGAGGGAAACTGAGATCACTCTGTAATATGCGCTTCGGAGCAAAGGTACATTTTTCTAGTATTATACATATTACAATGCAACACAAAAAACGGATGAATAGAATACATACCTGACAATAACAAAGAGGGTTGATAACAATAATATATGACTAAAAGAGTTTTTAGAGAAAGATTTAGGATTAATCGATTCAATCCATAGAAAAATATTACAGTTCCTGTTGTCAATACAATATCAGCTTGTTGTTGATTTTAAGATACCAATCATCGGTACGGGAATCATTTCTACATTTTATTTAGTAATATAGGTGATAATTATATACGAGTACGTTGTGGTCGAGCCTTTTGGTAAATCATTTTACATGGAACATCAGGCCATTAGGTCGTCAGAGCTGTTATTTATGTGGTGACCCTACAAATTACCAGGTGCCCTGGGACAACTCATGGTTACCTACAGTGCATGAACCGGCCACAATTTTAGCCTTTAACTGTAAATAAAATAATACAGAATCTTTGTAGAAAGTTTCTCTTCAATATTGGTTATTTTTTTTGTCTTCTAAAATGATTGATCTGGATAATAGTGGATAGACACCTGGGTGACATATGCAAATGACATAAGGGGTAACGAACGCTTATGTCCATAAATTTTGTTTGGATTCTACCAAAAAAACAAAAACGTTTAGATCTTGGCTAACCCACTCTGGATCTACGTCTTGATAAGGAATAATTAAAATACTCAAAATCAATAACTGTTCCAACGAGCAGTATGTTCAAATTTCACAAGTAACGAAATAACCAATACTCCTGACATTTTAGCCCCTAACAAAGAATTCGAATCATTAACAAAAGTCTTAAATAACGACGGGGCATTTAAACAATGGCGTTCTTAAATATTAAAACCTAAACTAAAAGTTCATCGACATTCGACAGTGTGACCGATGATATTTTTTCACCGCTCCTTTGTGCAGCCACTCGCCATCCGCTCCATAATTTACGAGCCGGCCCGCTCCGAGCCCTACCGCTCTACGTTCGCGACCGACCCGTCCGAGCCGTTCGACCGTTCGGACGCCCCACGTCAGACCGCCCGACCGCTGCCGATTTATGGCGTAATTTTTACAATGGCCACTGCAGACTCCGGATTATAAAGTCGCTTCGATGGGCCCCTAGTCCCCACGCCGAATATCAGTACCCGGTCGGAGCGCCTTTTATCATTTTAGATACTTATCCCGCCGCTTCGCCAGCATCGTATTTTATGTATTTTATCGTTTTAATCTAAAATCGAACTGGCGCGGGCGCGGCGTTTTGATTTTTTTTTCTAATTCTCAAGTTAAAATTTAACTCTCTTCGATTTTCTTGATTATATTAGGCTAAGGGACTGTTTTAACACTTCCTGATAAGCGCCAGATAAGTTATCCACAACTTATCTGAGAGATCTGGAGAAGTATGAAGAATATGTCAAGTATGTTGTGGGTAGCCAATCCTACACTTAAAAGGAAGTAATGCAACAAGCCCTTAATCTCTTAAAATCTATTGCTATTTTGAATTCCTCACACTATCTTCACGATGATACTGCATGAGGCAGTTAATTTGTAGGCGGGTAGCATGCGCACGATTTCAAAAAGCGTAAAACTGGTCACAAACGTGACGCGAATGTCGGACGAATAGAATCAGCTTTATTGAGAAAGGACCCCTCACATCTATTTAAAAGAGGCTGTTCATATGATTTGAATAAAGAGATGAAGGGCTGAGATTTGCGTATAGTAAAGTAATTCTTAATGTTGGTTGGGTATTAATTATCAGCTCCTAATAAAGAAAAGCAGTAAATTCGAATTAAAGTAATTTTTGAAACTACATATGCAAAATCATATCTAAATAATATATCGTTATGGTTTCCATATATTAATAAAACAATAAAATAGCAAAACAACATTTAGCATAATTAAGCACTGCAATGACAAACTGAAGGTATAACACAGTTCCCCTAGAAACGTAAGCAAGTAACACAGATAAAGCAACATTACGGTAGTAGCACGACCCGCAGTAAGATTATCTTAATCGCTCAGTTGACTCATCAGAGAACCAACACACTGCAAGTAATGGTCATTGCTGGCACGACACGAACTCAGTTGCACTAACTGAATAACGGATATGTCTAGTAAATGTAGATCTGTAATATGGCGTAGACTAGGTAGTGTAGTAGTCGATAAACTTTTAGTGGCTGGTGATCAAAATTCAGTCCTCAGTCCTCATTCATTAAAATTAAGGTTTCATAGTTTCATAAAAATTCAATATTTTCAAAAATTAAAAATCTATTATCATGAAACCACAAACTTTCCTTTTGCCGAAAGGACAATTTGTGAAAAATTTAAGGGTAAGATATTAATTTAATATCATTCAAAAAATTATTTATTCCAAGACTTAGTGGTATGTTTCACGGTTCACCGCTTACAGAGCTTACTTATCCGCAACTTTTTTGACAGATTGTTCATACAACATGTCAAATAAAGTTGTGGATAGGCTCTCTGTAAGCGGCGTGAAACAGGCCCTTATTCTAGGATAATCGATAAAAGTCACCACCAATCGAAAATAATTCATCGATATTTTCGATACAAATTAACAGGAAAGCATAAATGATAAAGCGTTAGGAGGTTAACGTCAAACGCACGAAGCACGGAGAATCGATCGCCGCTTATCACACGTTTCGTCGTTTGTGCCTGTGGCCGACCATTGTTCGTTTTTACTCGAACCGGGCCGCGGTCTGTTCGTCGAATATAAAATAAATGAAAGCGTTCGCTGCAGGCGCGGATGCAAGCTGATCGCTTAGATATTGGTCGCCCGAATCCCGGGAGCACCTCTTAAAATTTCATTGGCTCGCTCGGCAATGCGATTTCAGTCAAAATCATTTACTAACAATAATGGATTGCGGGACTTTTTCATGAGGCCTAAAAGATATGAGGAATAAGTGTACTAATCCAACCAAATATAAAAATAAATAAAAATTATGTCAATACTAATTGTACATCAAATCAATAATGTACACAATGCTCGTCAATTTATGTAGTTAGTACACGAACTCAGCAGCTAGGATGCGTGCGGTCAACCAACAAGTGTCTTTCCAAAGCAGAAATCCAATAACCCAAGTGCGAGCAGTGCGATAAAGACAGCGGGACCCGATTGCTAAGACTAAGAACAAAGTAAGATACTGACATTGCAGTAGCTTTTGAAATTACTGATGAGAGATGAGCACTCTCTCGTCTCCAAATCTGCTAGGTATCTATGGGGTAAAAAATTTATTAGACACAATAGATTTCGGGATATTTCACCGCTTACAGATAAGTGTTGGATAGACTATCCAAAAATTTTTTAGAAAGATGTTGTATCGAGAATCTGTCAAAAAAGTTGTGGATAGCCTATCAGAAAATTTATCAGTAAGCGATTAAACAGGTCCTTAGTGTTGAATAGCGCACAGCACGATTGCATTTTATTTGCATAAAGCATATCGATATATTGTTACTTCGATAAGGAGAATTTTTATAGGTTTTCTTAATATTCCTAGGTTTTTTATCGTACAGTAGCAAAATGCAATGCCTACTCAAACTTATAATATCTTAAAAAACATATCATAAAAGTGTAACTTTACCCTATATCTCTATATATTAAGAAAATTTTATTTATGAGAACACTACTTATATTCCTATTTGCCGAGGACGCGCATCACAAGTGTTCAAGAGAAAGCTATACATTTGGATAAAAAATCTTATTGTGTGACAGTGAACATCATATCCCCATCACAAATGCCATAATTGACCCTTCCCACGCACGCGTAGTTGACCATAATGCGACGGGAGGGCCGCGCCATGGATCAAGACGGGAGATCAAAAGTATATAGGATTGATTACCTTGTTCCCCCTGATTGTCAGGCATCTAGACATTTCTAATGAATGAACTACCAGCTAAATCTTATATAAAACTGTTGTGTGGTGCAATCATCACATCTCAGTCCTGCACAAAATAGTAGCCATCCTTAAAGAGGTTCCAGCTGCTAAGCAAAGACATTGAATAAAAAAAATTGTGCGTTTGCATAATCTCTGAGAAATCGCTGGTCGCTTTTTTCAAGTTCTATTCATCGCCGAATGAAGTCTGCGGACTGGTAGTCAGTGATCGTACATACAATATAACTTAATATCAACTTACCTTCAAAGGAGGGGTCGGTATGTATAGTGGTGGATCGTTCTGTGATCCCGTGTAGATCTCCAGGCCGTCTGGGCCTCTCGCGCATCCTTCGGAGTCGACGATGCTGTATCTGCAAACTATTCCATCAGCCGGCTTAGCATCGTAGCCTGGGGGCTTGCCAACATGAAACCCCTTCGCTTTCACCCAAAAACGAAATTTGGAGCTATCCGAACTATTGCACTCCTCGCCTCGAAGAGTGCGCAAGATTCTGGCGTACTTCTTCAGAGTTATTGTCTTTGTCTTGGCCAAGTCGCCGTACGTTTGGATAACCCACGGCTGATACGTCGTAAAGAGATCTACTTTCGGGTCCCCGGTTTGTATTTTAGGTCTCTTGTTATTGTTTTGCTCGTTCCTTTTATCGGATTTCGAGCTGCTCGGAGTTGACTTTCGTTTCGATGGTTTCTTGGGTGTTTTCTCTGGTATAGCCTCTTGAGTGAGTTTCTTTCTCAGCCCCCGGTCCTTAATCATTGCCGCCGCCATTTTAACGGTTAGATTACTGATTTAGTACTGATCCAAATGTCACTGATTCACATTTAACATGATAAATGTCCACGTAATGTCAGTTTATAATTTAATCATCCTTATGAGTCAACCAGAGGTCAACCAGCGGATAGTCGCACCGACTGAAATAATTTCAAAATGAAAATGAGAGAGAATTACATACGCTAAATCGTCGTACCTACATATTTGAAGTAGAATTAGTAGGTAGTTGATAAAATAAAACATTCAAATAACAATATTTACTCGCAAGAATCGTAAAATTATTATTATAAAGAAAAGTTAGGGATTCCAAAAGTTTTCAGAATCGCGTGCGTAAAACTTCACGAAGAAGTTTTGACTGCCAAGTTCCCGACGCGCGGCGGCCTAAAGGACTTTATAAACTTTTGCTAACTACGACGTCTCATAGAAATGAGATATCATTATCTTACCAGCTTTGCTCGGTAATCGACATTGTACTGATTACGTAAAAAACGACATTTTTTCGATTTTTTGTAAAGTACTTAAATAATATATTTATTGGCGTTTAAATTAACAGCTTAAATTTAATTAACCCCTTTTACAAAAAGGAACAAATGAAAGTAAGGGGATCGAATCATCGGTATGAACCTAACTATAAAATGTAAAGTGAAACTACCGCGTAGATATAGTCGGCGCGATGTCGGAACGCCTAAGCCGTGACGTAAACCCCCGCTTAGCACGGCCGCTCGCGAAGCGCGTTCGCGGAGTACTGGCGGCAGTCGGCACTCGGCGGCGGCCGGCGCGGCGGGTGTCGGCGAGCGTCACGCGATATCGCGGGACCGGGCCGGGACGCGGGCACGTGCGGGCCGGCCCGGCGACGCTAATTGCCCGCAAAACAATCCGCCCGCTCGGCCCCAGCCCGATAATGCGCACTTGCACGTCCTTGCGATAACGCTAAAGCATAGACGCGGCGAACGCTCGACGTTCACGAGTGTTCGCGATAAGCTGTAGTTATTCTCATATCTTCGATTTAGCTGTAGTCTCGATGTTGTTTAATTATGTGCACGGTGCATTACTTTTTTTTAAGTTTAATATTAACGTATGACGTACGGTTTACGGTTTACGGTCATAACTCATAATTTTGAAAAAAAATTAGCTGCAAGTCAAGTCCTACAATAGGGATTATGCATGATTTTTTTATTTATTATTATAAATCTATCGTTATTGAAAAACGATGTAGTCCAATCAGTCTTTTGATAAAGTTGAAAACAACAAAATTACAACAACAAGCTTTTAAATTTTTCTACTTTAAAGGCTTGTTGTTGTAATTTTGATCTCTCTCTAGAGATCGATCGATCGAATATCGATTGTGACGTCAGTCTACAAGCTGCATACAATGTTCATAATTATTTACGCTTTGAGAGAAAAAGAACTAGGTAGAAAACTAACTTAAATCGCTAATATTAAGATATTAACGATTTAAGGAGTTAGTTTTCTACTCATTTCTTTATATTTCTTAACAGAATTCAGAGATCTTTTGTTTTTCTGTATATCTTTTAGCCCATTATCATAACAATTTGTATTCAATAAATTTTGTTTAACGGGTATCTTCCCTATTTCTATTTTGATGCTGTTACGAACGAGTGTCCCTAACAAAACTAATATAAAAAAAGATATATAAACAAAAAAATATATTTATTTTTTATGTTCGATGAAAATTTAAATCTTTTACAAACATTATGCAAAAAACTAGTCAAGTCTCGGTGGAGCTGCTCGTTTATTCTTAAATAATAAGTAACATAAAAAACTATAATGTACTCTGTATTCAATCACAGTCTTCAATTTGATATAAAGATTTTGTCAAGTCAAGCCATTAATATAATTTATTTTAAAGGTCTTGACAAAGTCGTGCCAAAATGCAGATATATACTAGACTGGCAGTTCATTGTTGAATATTATTTTAAACACGTTAATAACCATTGGCCAAAGGCCACTGGGTACAAGTCAGCAATTACAAGTGCGTTTTGAATTTTATGCTCCGCACCGCGCCGGTAACCGCGACCGTACCGACGTACGTATTTTTTATGCGCACGCGCATGTCCGCGCTCAGCGCGCGCAAGCTGCGCCAATTTGGAGATTGCGCGAAGTGTGCGCATAATACTAGGACATCATAAGGGGATCAGTACATAATATCATTCGTGTTGCAGTCATAAGAGACGTGGAAAAATAAATTCACAATCCAGAACGTCCTCGTTTATGGAAGTCGGTTAAAAGTATATCATAGTAATTTGTAACGAAATGTTATGGATTTTAAATATATTGTTACGGGCTACGGCTTTACGTACGTACAGCATAAACAAAAAAAAATATAGCTGCTTACGTCGACCAAGCTACCTCTTGATACAAAGTTATGGATATTTTGGATAATATGTACATATTTTTTACAATAATTAAGCTATATCGATCGGGTGGCTCATAATTTACGATGGTTGATATAATTCAATGAAATAAAAAAAAAAAACAAATCAAAGTAAGCCGGCGAATGGCGATATCGTCGGTAGACAGACGGGACTTGTGACTTTATTGCGTCATTAGTTCGAATTAGTACTAAGGCACCATCAACAGTGAAGAGAAATCATTGGTTCATTTTTATGTTGCTTGTTATCAGTTATAGATGTCGCTAGTTTCCTAAATATTGAATTATTTTTCTGTCAAAACTTATTGTTTCGTTAAATTATTGACCGATATATATACATACATATACATATATATAATATTATATTTAATATTTTATTATCATACGGACAAAATATAATGTGGTAAATATAAACGTATTATAAGCGAGTTTCAACAATCAAAATGTATAATCGATAATATTTATTATCGTAGTGGTAAAATATAGTACGATAAAGTTGCCTTGACGTTTTCAAGTTTTTCAATTTCAATTATGAAGATTGGTCGAACAATTATAGAGAACCATAATTATTATCTGTTTCAGTAGATACCTCATACCTACTGAGGTATTCTCTGGATCTACTCTGAGATAATGTGAAGATGAGACACTTCTAAATTACCTGTTTCCTCTTAAGTCTTAACGAGTGGCGGGCACAGCTGGTTTTTACATAGTTGCATAATATTGTAGTGTAAATAATGTACTCGGTAGCGGTAGTTTTGATGTTAGCAGTATTGTTATCGCGCAGTACATAAGGCCGGGCGGCGGCGGAGGGGGGCGACGAGCGCAGGGGGCGCGGGGGCGGCGTGTAGGTGAGGTTATGGTGTACGGGACGCTGGCGGGCGGGCCGCGGCGCGCCTCGGTGAATCATTGGGTAATGTAGCGCGAGCCGAGCGAAACGGTTTGATGTTTGGGTTATTAATATTTTTTATAATGTAAATCATTTTCACCTTTTATTCCGTCATGTCTGATGTCGCTATGTAACGCAGAAGTTTGGTGTCGTTAGATGAGTAGGTTTTCATGAATACCCATGCACTCGATAGTCAATATTCATAAATTACATAACTTCAATGTTCATTGAGACTTGTCGTCACCTGCATCTGCAGCATTATACCTCTACATCTAGATCCGATCGAAACATTCTGCAGGTAATGTTATTTTTTTCATAAAATATTTTTTAAATTTGCGTAGTAAATTGATATAGTTTCGTTATTTGCAGCTATTTAAGTAAACTTTACATTATTGTAGATGCGACAAAATAAAATTAAAATAGTTGCAACTTGCAAAATACAAGCTCTTTCGCGCGCGCAGCAAGTAACGCTTAGTTCTGATGACTGATAATGATATATTTAAGGGCGATGATTAGGTAAAATAATCAACAAATTTCATCAAGTTTTTACGTATGATTAGCAATGTGTTTTTTCGCAAAAGTTACATAGGCCTTCCAAGTTATAAACTCACATTTTATTCCATTTTTATTTAATTGAAATAACTTGCTTATTTGCCTGCAGCATTTTGCAGTACAACAAAATACAAGTAAGTGAGCTCTTTGTACCGGATAGTTGTGTAGGGCAGCATAGTCTCTAGTTTCAAGGACCTAGCCCCACAACTATCCATAATTGAGAGGAGCTCATTCTTCTCTTGGGTTCGCCCATTCTAGCCGATTCATTTCCGGGTTATATTGATAAAAAGTACAAAATTTTAACGAAATATTTGACCATCTTCTCCAAATTAACAGTCACATGGCTTTTACCCTCATTCGGCATTGCCTTTTCGTCCCCAAATTTACGTATGTTTTGCGGTGTTGTCAGCTCTGGAAGTTTCTTAAACTTCTTCAGAGCGACACCCTTAAACATACGCTTTCCAAAATTCTAAATATTAAATTTGACGACCGATCCTGGACTCAGGCAACACTTTCGGTAAAGTTTGGTGGCCTGGGAATACGCAAAATATTAGACATAGCATTACCGGTGTTCTTGTCCTCAGTCCACGCAAACTGGGCTGTAGTGGCTAAAATTTGGGAAAACTCATCGTGCCCACTTAATATTCCCTTTGCGGATGAGGCCAAGGATGCCTAGAATATTGCCAGTGCCGCAACTTTCCCGAAGACACATCCTCTCAAAGGCTCTGGGCTCTCACCAGTCTGCAGATGGGCTCTCCATAAGTCGAGCCCATCTGCGGACTGGTGCACCGCAGAACGGGCTCGACTTTTGGCTGTGGAGAGGTGAGAATCGGGTGCTTGGTTGCAGGCCCTACTATCCAAAAATACTGGAACATTGCTGGACCACAACACTTTCCGCCTAGCCACTGCCCTGCGTCTTGGTGTACCCCACGTCGTCCCCCATCTGTGTGTTTGCGGCACGCAAGTAGCACGCAGCTATGGTCACCACGGCTTGTGCTGCGCTCCTAGCGCCGGACGCTTCTCGCGGCATCACAGCCTCAATGACATCATTCGTCGGGCTCGTGTCACCGCCGGTTTGACAGCTATACTGGAGCCCTCCGGTTTGGTACGTGGCGATGGCAAGAGACCTGATGGCATGACCGTGGTCTCCTGGAGCATGGGACGGGCTCTTGTGTGGGATGCTACTTGTGTCGATACACTGGCTCCGACCCATGTGCAGGGTACCTCGAGCTGTGCGGGCGCAGCTGCAAACCAAGCAGAGAACCTCAAGCGGCGCAAGTACGAG